>JAPMOR010012778.1:43429-60468 GCA_026543865.1 Argiope aurantia | reverse complement strand
TTTTATATAATACTTAACAAAATGAAAATAATCAAATCTTTATATACTATTTTTACCAGAATATGTATTATTGTAATAAATTAGCGTTTTGCCATCTGTGAATTTATTTCTCTCCAAATGTAATGTATTGGGTTGTTCGGAAAGTAATTTAGTTTTTTCCCAACAGAGGATTTAATTGTATTTTTTGCACCCAACTTCACATTTAAGCCGTATCATTTTTATATGCTTTGAGAGCTCGTATTGCAAGGCTTGTGTGTGAAACATTCCAATGAATTCTACGCAGTAGTTTTTGGTTGGTGCCCTTTTAAATATGGAGAGCGATAAGCAGCATTTTCGACATATCTTATTGCTTTACTACAGAAAGTGTAAAAATGCTGTTCAAGCCAGAAAGAAATGGACCGATGTGTATGGAGAAGGTGCGTTGACAGTACGCCAGTGCCAGAACTGGTTCGCTCAATTTTTTAGACGGTAAAACCTTCACCTCAAATGAGGAGGTCAAAAACCACCTCGATTTGTTTTTTGGCAGCAAAGACCAAACATTTTATGTTCGTGGAATGATGCTACTACCAGAAAGATGGCAAAAGGTGTTGGACCAGAACGGCCAATATATAATTTAATAAAGCATTTGTTTATTATACGAAAACTGTCTTTCATTTCGACACACACACACAAAAAAACGAAATTACTTTCTGAACAACCCAATATTATTTTACACTCCACTAATACTCCACAGATTTAATATATATTGATTCTCTATAATAGGAAGTTCGTATTCTTTCGGTTCTTACAGGATTACGGATTGAAAGGACTTTAAGATAAAACACATAGAAATTTATTTGCAATCAATGAAAGAAAAAAATTAGCGGAAATGGTTCCCCAAAACTTTCTCGCATACACTCTAATAAAGGTGCTTTACCAGGGAATTCCTTGCACAGCGCTGGCGTACGATAGTTACGAAATATGAACTTTTGGCGTGGATTTAGCCATTTTGTTAAATATATTGAGTAAACCTTGGCGAGTTATTTAGCGATTATTCCCTGGCATGCTATTAATGGTACCCGAAAATCGAATTTATGTTTTAGACGCGTTTTTCCCAATCGAGTGAAACTACAGTTTGACACTGAACATGTAGTCACAAAATCCCATACCCAATTTGATGTATGTCAGTCATTGCGTTTTTGAGTTACCGCGTTTACATGTTTCTGAAAGTATAGACGGACAGATGATCAACCCTCTAGTTGGATTTAGCGCATAATTTGATAGATGTTTAGATTATAGATGTTAATTACGTGCTTTTAAATTTTATCTATGTAGCTATCTTCGTTTCGTTGGTATTGGGTTTACTAATATTCGAAAAATATACTATCAAATTTAGTATAAAAATTATATACCAAATTTCATCCATCTGTTCAGAGGTATTTTTAAGTTATTTTTGTCACAGACAGACAGACATTCCCAAAAATACGTTTTTCGAACTCAGGGAGGTCTAAAACGTGGAGATCTAAAATTCGAGTTCGATTTTCTTGACGATAACTATACTTACTTTATACTACGTATACGAGAGAGTAATAATCCGAATACTACAGTTCAAATTAGCTCTCTTACAAAGTAAGCTGAAAAGTTCTAAATGCTACGTGCCAAATCGGCTCAGATTCGCTGGGTGAGTTCAGCAGTTTTGACTCTTATTAAAACACCGATGATCGCTTGTTAATATTACTCAATTAAAATACATAAGTAACAATGAAAGCATGGAATGAAACAAGACTTTTAAACAATCTCAGAAGATTAATCAATTTTAGGGAAAAGAATAGAAATTTTGCGTCCCCCAAATAGCCAAATACATCCCCGAATCTGGCACCAATCTGTCAAATTTAGCATAATAAAACTCGCAAAAATATACTTAGTCTACAGAATTATCAACAGAATTGCTCACGCACCCTTTTTAACACATGTATAGTATAAAGAGTTTTCCAAAATACCTTTGGAAAAATGATAGAATTTGCGTGTTTAAAAATACTAAGCGTATCGTCACATATAAACACAATTTATTGGAGAATTCAAGAAATATTAATATTATGAAATAGAATTTATTAGACAGTTAAAGGGAAATCAATACAAAGTAAAATTATTTGACCCCAAACTCTCCAAATGATTCAAGAGTACCAATGGTTATTAAAAATTTCAGTAAAAATATTTAATTTAATTTTTTTCTTATTTGCACCCTCAACAGAATATTTTTAAGCATCAAACTTTGCCTTGTAAAATCAGACTAATTAAAAAGCTTTACAACGTTATCCTAATTCTAGTTCCAATTTCTTCAAAAACGATTTCACTCAAAAGGTTTATATTTCCTTCTTGAAATACATTTACTATGTATCATTATAATTTTCGAACATTTCATCAAAAATCTGAATTTTGTTTTGAAATGGAAGTTATTGCATAGAGAAGACGATTCGTGGTTCCTGCGACCGAGAAGGCGTATCTATCCGTAGTAAACAAATACTTGGAGACAAATGAACGTGGTGTAGTCTGGCAGGGGCTTATCCCAGGTAATAACAGACTACAAAATTCTTAACAGTCAATCCGTTGCCCGTGACCGTCTCCGTCGAGAGCTGAGGCTGAACCGGAGCATAGCAGAGCTGTTTCTACCTTCTTGTCCGTGAGGCAGGTGGGTGAGGTTAGGACTCATTGCTATTGGTTGTTGCACAGAATGGGGTGCGTGGGTATGCAGTTTTACAAAACATTCAGAGAAGTACTTTGAGAAATTTTAAGTGAATATAAATTTAGTTGAGAAAGGAACTGGAAAAATTTAATTCGAGGAGTTATCAAAAACTAACATTAAAATTTGTAATTTTTCGAAATTTCCATTAGCGTATTTAAGTTTTTTGAGCTGGATAAAGAGAAGCATTCCTTGGTTAACTTTTTAAGTTCGCTCATTGCATCAACGGAATCAGCAATTTGAATTTGGATTTGAATAATTTTCAATATTTTTTTAATTATCTTAAAGTCTGATTGACTATTGTCCAGTGGTGCCAATATTTGTTGTTTTATTGCCTAAAAAGTCCGGCGAAACTTATCTCTATGTTGGGTTTGGGTGAAAAAGTTATTTCTGTTTTGAACTGGAATTATTATTTTAGGAAAGGTCCCGCAACCACTGTATGAAACTATGTGCCGTATTTTACCACAAATGATGCATTTGGGTGAATATATTTGTTTCGTTTATTTCGTAAGTGTGTGTTCCGCGGCAGTTTAAGCGCTTAGGTTTAATGTTGCAGTTATAAATCCATCTGAAGCGAGTAGTTGGAGGCAGGAACGGGAAGAAGGGCGGTGGTGTTGGAAGTCTTGGAGGCTATGAAGTGGTGGTGGTGGATGGATAGGTGGCTTTGCGAGCTAGATCAATCAGGAGTCAAGGATCAGGCTATGGATTGGGGTTGAAAAGTTGGGATTTTCATCGAGAGGAATGTCTATAAGCTTTTCGTGTTTTTCTTAACTTTTTTGCTGAGTTTTATTGCTTGCAGAATATTGGGGAATTTTTCAGTAGTTCCTGGGCTTCTCCCAAGCGGTTGTTTGATTTTCTGAAACTGGGTAAAAGGTTGTTTCTTTCAGTGATAGGAGCTGCTCTATGTGGTATGGAAGTTATTAGACTTTAAATAATACAATAATTTTCCTGTTGAAATAAAATATGATTATTAAAAGCATAAAGATACAATTGTTCTCTATGGAAGTTTTGTGCTTGCTAAATATGTTTCATAATTTGCATAATAATAATACAAAGCTCAGGGGGTTACATTTTCATTTCCTCATAACTTTGAGATTATAGATGGAAAGATAATTAAAAATAGGCCAGTTAATGTCGCAATACAGCGACATTTTTGTGTGAAGTTTTTACAATAGCTACATTTACTAAGCAAGTATAAACTGAAAATCGATCTTGAACCTGAAACTCGTTTTTTGACCTATTCTTCTGACATTATGTCGGAAAGCTTTAATACGTTGCATTCAATTTCATTCTCTTATCTTCGTAATCTAAGGCTAATTGGTACTTTTTTTTTACGGTTTCCGTGATAAATCGACCAAAAATACAAACGGACTCCAAATGAACTATCTGGCTAGCTTGGCGAAATCTTAACAACTTATATATAATGAAGATTTGGAACCTTGGCTCGATTTGAAAATTGGCAAGTAAATCGGGAATGCAACCATCTTGGCGAGATTTTGATATCTTATGTACAACAGACCTCAGCGATTTCGGCATGATTTGAAAATAGCCAACTAAATACATTATTTTCGTGTTCTTGGTATAATCTGCAAATCGTCATGCAATTCCGTGAATCAGAACACCATAACAAAATCTTGATATTTTGTATATAAGACAGCTTGACATTCATGACGTAATGGTCGGATAAATCCCTGAATCAGGTAATCGCCATGTAAATCCAAGAAAAATAAATAATTGCCTCTTTACATAATGAGAATGTTGAAGGGAGTGAAATTCTATTTCCCTTATATCTGAATAAAAGGAGTCCACCTTCGTTTCCCGGCTTACCGACAGGAATCATTTCAAATAAAATCGTGTAATACTTTCGAAGCACAGACAAAAACGAGAAGAATTTCTTTGAAAGTGATTTCCCGCAAAAAGCTAATTTTTCGCTTTTGAAATATATATTTTTATAACACAAGTGTCATTACAAAACGACCTCAAGGAATATCAACTCTCAAGGCAGAGCAGTTTTGAAATTTCCATAGCGACACTTTGATCTGAAATTGGAAATTTTTTTTCAATGCTTAGAGCAATAAAAGTGAAAGATAAAATATCAGGCAGATAAAAAATTTTCTGCTATCAAAAGTAGGATTGAAAGCGCCGTTTCAATTTCCAGAAATACGTCTCCGTATATGAAGATATCGTTGTGATTTGAAAAAGCTCAACCAAACTGTGGCATCCCATTATTTTTCCCATTGGATGCTTGGGTGATCTAAAAGGGTGGAAGATATTTGTCATTTCCAGTTTTCTGCCGTTTTCTTAGAATCTACAGATGAATAGTCAGCTTTTATAATATTCATAGTTGAATATTTTATACGAATTACGGAGGTTATACGAATCTATATTCTTTTATTGAATACCAGAAGGAGACTTAAGTATTCTTCAGAATTTCATAGACTTTCTTTCAGATTATAGATTTATTATGATTATAAAGGAAACCGGAACACAGAACAAGTGAATGGATCTATTCAATTTTTTTTTTCTGTTTTCTGTGTTGAATATAATGGCAAAAGAAGGCAAGTTAATCACAGTTTTCACGAATTGCCAATAATATTTTTTTTATTTAATTAGATGATTGATAATCAGGTAGTTTACTTTCTCGTATGCGAAGTGTAAAGAATGTATAGTAATCGACTTCAAATTCGAACTCGAGATTTTGATGAGTCCCCACGTTTTAGAGCTCACCGGGTTCGAAAAACAAAATTTTTGGAAAATGTTTGTTTGTCTATGACAAATATAATATAAACACGCTTTGGGCTAGACGGGTGAAATTTGGTATACAGGCTTTAAACCAAATTTATAGATTTCTGCCAAATTCTGAGTAAAATCGGTTCCGTGGAAGTCTATCTGTCCGGCTGTTCGAGTATGAATTAACACGATAACTATAAATCGAAGAGAGCTAGATAGATAAAATTAGGTACACAGATTTAACATCTTTAGTATAAAGGTCTACCAAATTTTGAGCGAAATCCAACAAGAGGTTGACCGTCTGTCGGTCGAACTTTCAGAAGCATGTAAATGAGATAACTGAAAAATGCAATGACTTAAATATATCAAATTTGGAACTTCATTTTGTGGCTTTAAGTGTAGTTTTATGACAAATTTTAGTTTTAATCGCTTGGGAATAAAGCGTCTAAAGTACAATTTCGAATTTATAATACTACTAGCCGTATGTCAGTGATTAATCACCAAAACACTCCACAAGGAACACTTGATAGATTCAGTAAAAATGCTAAACACACTCAAAAGGTATATATTTTGCGATAATCGTATACCAATGCCATGCAAGGCGTTCATGGGATAACATCTTTATTAGAGAGCATGCGAGAAAGTTTGGGGGAGACCACTACCACTGGTTATTTATATGACTTATATTGTTGACAAAAAGATTCAATGATTATTTTAGGTAAAAAATTAAATGGTAGACAGTTACTCCCCCCCTTTTTTTTTTTGCTATTTCTGAAAACAGCAAATAATTTCTCAAAGCCAGGGCGCGTGTTATACCTGAAGTATTAGTTTTATTTGAATTTGCAACTGATATCCTCTATAATGATTTCAATTACTTAAAAATATTATAAATACAGTCATGATTCTTTCTTGATTGTGTTAATCTTTGATTCTGCGTTTTGCACATTATTGTATTCTGTTGATATACTATATAAATAAGTAAATTTGCAATAATAATCTTCATAAAAAAAGCTTCTGTAATTTCCATAAAATTTAGTATATGGTTCTAATTAAAACGAATTTTTAAACTTATAATTTAAATTTCATTTCTTATATGCTATAAATTCCGTACTGCAATAAAATAAAAATAAAATCTGAAGCAGGAGTCGTTTTGTACAATAATGAAATCAATGCAAGTCCAAACATGATTGATTTAAATATCCACAACAGAGGATTATCCATGGTGTACTTGTGGCATGCATATATGCTATCCTTACATCAATCTTTTGGATATCTTTACATTAAATCTTTAGTGTAGACACATCAATGGAACTAAAGGAAAAAGTTGTTTTAAAAACTGTGAGATTAGTTAGACTCCAGTTCAAGATTAACTCGATACTAGAGCTTGGTCTTTTTCATCAATGCCGGATGTGCAAGAGTTTCTAAGATGTCATTTTCAACAGGTAATGCGAATCCTCACGTAGCCTATTTTAGCAAGATCGGATAGTTGAGTGTTGATTTTGCAATACCATTCATTTCTCGGTATTTAAATGTTTCATCTTGGTATAATTTTTGTCTCATATGTTATTACAATGTATTAAAATGTTCATTAGAAAGCATCTATAAAATCTGATTTTAAAGCTTTAAAAAACTGATCACCTATTATGAATAAAAATTCATTTATAAATATGAAGTCACAGGCAACCAGTTTTTCCGTCACACTGGAGTAAGAGTATATTCTTCACCTAAAATTTAAATTAAAAAAAGTATATATTTGAATTTTTAACGCAATTGTAAAAAACTCTGTTAGTGCAATTTATAAAAATATTTTATCGCATTCAAGACACTGGTTCCCTACTTTCGCAGATTTAGATTGTATCAAATACTCTCAAATAAGTTATAAAATTCAGTTTAAAAAAAAAATCTTATGCAAGTCTTTTTCATTTTTTTTTCTTTGCGTGAGCACATATGTCAGTGCATGTATATGTTTGAGTGCGAAACAGACGGCATTGTTATTGGATACGGTGTTGGTAACACTGTATTTATTAAAAACTCACTTCATCAATTGCTTTTAAGTGTAAGCTATTACATACGTAAATCAAATTTTCTTAAATTAATTAATTGATTAACAAAGAGAATTTTAAGAGAAATTTAGCTCCAAAGCATTTAAAGCAACACATTTCAGTTTGAAAGTATCAAAAATTGTGTGTGAAAATAATTATACAAGACGATTAAAGCGAAAGCAATATTTGACTGATAAAAGGAAGATAAAACGTCAAGTATGGTCCGAAAATTAGAATTTATAGATAACTGACGACTTCAGAAAAATAATTTTAATGATGTAAATGATCAATTTGTCCAGGGTTATAAAGCAATGCCTTTAAATGAAGCAACTTCGAATATTTAAGACTGAATATATACTATAGACAAATTTTTTCCGATAGAGATTTCTAGTCCAGTCACGACTGGACACCAGACACGACTGGAAACTCAGCTCCTCTTCAACATAGGTCGAATTTATCCAATATTTTAGAAAGAAACTCTGAAATATGTGCCCGTCCAGACGGACTGTTATCTTGTTAACAGTATTTCGGATTTGATTAAATTTCATTCGATCTAGTCTCACCCAACATCATGCAATTCTCTCATTTGCTAACTTTTATTTATTTTCAGCAGGATTTTCTTTCACCATAATATTCATGAATATTTTAATCAAAACAAATCACTGAAATCGGACTGAAGAAGGTAGAAAAAAGATGCAATGCGAAATAAAAAAAAATGCCTAAAGAAAATGTTAGTAATAACTTTTAATAACTTTGGAATAAGAATATAATAATTCAACATAAATATAAAATAATAAAAATTTCAGACCTCAGCTCACTGACCTTTGCTATCCATCTAAAAAAATTTATATATAAATAAGATGTGTACTATTCCACAACTAATATTTTTTCTTGCTTAACTTCATTTGCACTTGTAAAAATCATTCAATATATGCATTGAAAAAAAGCTGGTTGATTTTATTAACGCTAAAACAGAAGTTAAGATTTGCATTTCGATAATTTGCACACTAAATGGGAGGGAATATTTGTAACACTGCTAAGGATTACAGACGGCGGTAAGCAATTATGTACACTGATATTAGTGTAGAATTGTTCCATTCTTGCATAATTTTGAAGAGATATTTCAATGGTTGGACGAGATAAATCCTATTTCAAAATTTGTCAACAATTTCTAGTTGAAAAATGAAATTTATTTCCCTAGCTGATTATAAAATTCTCCCGACTTAATTTATTATTTATCGAATATTTTTAACAGAAGATTAGGTAAAATGGTCAGTACAATCAAAGAACACATCGTTACCAATGCTATAAAATTTTTTTCCACGTTGATGAAGTTAAAAATATTAATTAGTGGAACTAATACAAAAACAAATGAAAGAAGTAACATTTGCTAAGGAAGAGTATAATTTATATCTAATACAGGTAAGTACTTTTCAATACACATGCAATACAATTAATACTGTTGCGAAATTTCTTTACCGGGGTTCGTTTGGATAGTGGAAGTGATATGGTGTGTAGAACGCTCAATCAGTAGGCAGAAGTAGAATAAAAACAACGACGTTTATTTACACGAAGACACACAGGACAGCACAAAGCGACAACTATGTACAGCACAGAAGACGATTATCTTCACCCGAGACGTGTAGCATACAACAGCAGCATACAACCAGAATCTACCGCAGACAGTAGCGCACAGCTCAGTTCAGCACTAGCTTGCCTCAGTCGCTTCCGAATCCTCCGTCTTCTACTTCTCCGACTCTGGCTCGGATTCCTGACTTCCGATTCCTCTGTCGTCTTCGGACTACTGGCTTCGTCGTCTCTCAACTCGGACTATTCCGTCGTCTTCCTTCCGGCTTCGTCGTCTCCCAACTCCGACTACTGGCTTCGTCGTCCCGTCCTCGGACTTGACTTCGTCGTCTCCCAACTCGGACTTGACTCTCTGGCAGCCGCAGCCCCTTTTATAGGTCTCAGGAGGCGGGGCTAGAAGCCTCTCAACCAATCAGGAACGTTCGAGGCGTATCTCGGTTCCTACTGGACAGATCGGGAAAATTCTCGAAGTTTCGGGTATTATCTATTTTGGCGCCAAAGTCTCCAAATTCGTCGCCAAGTCGCCAAATGGTCGCCAAGCTCTGGGACCTCCGACGCGCTAGTCCCATTCAGATGACTGTAAAACTTCCTTTCTATTGATGGAACAAACTATGCTGGGAAGCCGAATTGCAGGTTTGTAACAATACTTTTTTTAAAAAAGGGAGTATTTTAGTTTATCTGATCTCTAACCTATTTGTAAACGAGAGGAGTTATTTATCATTTCTCAAAAACAAATATGCTATTTTGAAAAAAAGATGAAAGTTTGCCATTAAAAAATATTATTAAAATATGTAAATAAAATAAAGCTGTGCGAAGCAAAATTTATGCCTTCCTTAATGAAGAAAATTAAATAAAATATCGAACTACTTGTTGCATCAAGAAAGAAAATTTTATTTTGAATTAAACTTAATTTTATATCTTATTAGATACCTTTCGCAGCCAGTCGGTTTATCATGATCAACAGTCACTCAAGTTTTCACTTAAATATTTTATGTAATTATTATTATGTAATAATTTATGTAATTATTTTCTCCCTGAACAAAATATTTACATGCTCCAAATTTTGTAAGTCATATAATTCATACTAATAAAGAAGCCGTTCGCCGTTCAGAAAATTGGGGAGAAAATTCAGAAATTCAATGAACATAAATTAATTCTGTTCATTGTGTTATGCATCGCTCTGATTTTCTGTCAGCTGCTGTAAAATTTTAATTTTAATTTGAAGAAGAAATGATTAAATTTCATTTAACCAAAAACTTTTTTGCTGAAATCAAACATATTTTTTTTTAAAAATATGAGAACAGAAAAAAGAATTGTACAACATTTATTTGCACAATAACTTATCCAATATCTCAAAGAATTTTCCAATAAAAATTTCTCTGATTTAACATAAAATTCAAATTTTAGTTTACTTTCAAATGGATTTAAAGAATGTAAATAATAATATTTTGTTTTGGTCAATAAATATATTTCTGAAAAATTTATGAAGTCTCAATCTTATACAATCCTTCTATCTTATGAACCATATTCAGTAAAATATTTTTCATATTCCATTTCTTCAACTCCAAGAATATGCCAATAAACAATAGTCTCAAATCTGAGAGTCTATAAAAAATTTAAATTGAAGTGATTCATCAAAACATTTATAGACTCAAACTTTGTAAAACTGTATTCTTTACTTCGTTTAGACCATTTTTTATTAGATGCATATGTTACTAACTATTTAATATGCTGTTATATAATACTAACTGTTTAGAAATTAGATGTTGGCACCTGATTAGAGTGGACATCCTCTCTCTCCGTATAAAAATGTTTGCCTTAAATATTATAGAATTAATAATATAGGTCATTTAAAAGTTCACAATTTTTTTTCTTGCACTTATCTTTCTAGAAAGTATATTTCATGCTTATTTCCTTTCTTACAGACACGTCCTGACGATTATATTGTTCTAGGTTTAGTTTGCAGTAAGAGTTCACTTAATCGTTTAATCCAAGCTTTTGTCAAAGACAAATCGTTTCCTACTTTTCATTTTATAGTTTACAGCATTGCATAGATAATACATAGAATATAATACCCAATAGAGCTATTGATATGACATAATAACTACTATGCCGCTCTAAAATGTCAGTTAAATTCTGTTACGGCACTCTAATGTGCGGTCGCATTGAAAAGTTTCCCCTCTTTTCTAGCATGTAAAATTAACTGCCTTTTGTTTCGGACATTATATGCATGAATAATTAGTATCACAATGTTCTTAACGTCTTTCATTGCAAAATTAATATTAATCGCTTTCGACTTGAATGAACCATTGCGGAAACATACATGTTAATTTAAAGAATAATTTATCGCACATTTCAGACTCTTTGATTCATTGTGCGGCTATGAAATGACAGAATGTCGCACTAAATTGCCTTTTAAAATAGTGTCAAACGATATTTAGAATTTCTCCACGAGATTTATTTTTCATTTCTACCAGTCACTTTAATACTGTATTAAGGTCTTTAATAAAGAATGTAGCAGTTGCATTACTCTATATTCTCTTTTGAATAATAGATGACGATGACTGATTAGGTACGCATCCCATAGCACATTACGATTGTAATGATAAGGAGATGAATTGCTGTTCTTGTGGAGATTCGCGCGCGTATGTCTTGTCTTGTCTTGTCTTTCGTCTTTGTGTTTGTTTTATGTGAAATGTGATCATTAAAGAAATATTCCCGAAAGCATATGTCCTCTTGTTTCCATCGCACGGATCTTAATGATCTTTATTTCTCCACAAGTATAGAAAAGACAAAAACAAATATTTCATCAACAGTTTCAATAGAGAAATTGAAGAGCATATATGCTTACAAGGTTTGTTTTGTTTCTTTAGTTATATTAACGTCCCGTTTGAAGCAACACTAGGGCTATTTTAGGACGGACCTCGTCATTTTGAACCGCGGTCAGATGATGATGAGGACGACACCTGAGCTGGCACCCCCTCTCCACACCACACCACACCAGCGGGAGGACGTTTGGTCAGGACGGATTTAACGTGCAACAGACCCCCTTACACGGCGGTTCTTCGGTGGAATCGGGTCTCGAACCTGAAACCCTCCGGTTCCGAAGCCGAGACTTTACCACCAGGCCACCGCGACCCCTTATGCTTACAAGGAAATAAATGCTAATTTCAATAAGATTTAACAGGCCAGTACTTTTTAGAATTAAAATCCAATTGGAATGTTCAGCCCAAAACTTTTTCACACACTTTCTAATGAAAGTGTTGTACCAGAGAATGTCTTGCATGGAATACAACAGTCACGAAATATTAACCTTTGGGATACATTCAACAGTTTTATTGAATCTTTCGTGATAAATCCCTGGCGTGCGGTAAAAATCAAATTCGGATTTTAGACGCCTTCTTTCCAACTTACTGACATAAAAATTTAACATAAAGTTACGTTTGTAGTCACAAAATCTTATACCAAATTTAATAGTTTTAAGTCACTGCGTTGTTGAAATATCGTGTTTGAATTTTTCTGAAAGTACAGACTTACAGACGGTCAACTGTCTTTTGGATTTGGCTCAAAATTGGATAAGAGTCTGTAAATTTGGTTTAAAGAAATCAAATTTCATCTGCCAGCTCAAGCAGTTTTTGAATTATCCTTGTCACAGACGGACAGACAGACATTTTCCAAAAATGCCTTTTTCGAATTCCGGAAAGTCTGAAACATGAAGATTCGTCAAAATCTCGAGTTTTAATTTTTTGATGACAATACTTTCTCTATATCTCGCATACAAGAAAGTAGAAACTTAATAAAAAAGGAAAAATAGTACTCTGCTTTTGATTAAGGAAACTTAACCATCTAACTCTCCGACCCGCCCGAAGGCACACGGATTTAAACCATAAAACTGAATGACCGAACCGCCGCTACAGCAATTGGCGGGAACTGTGGTTGAGTCCTAAGGGCCATCACCGGCCACGGTACAAACCTTCCCGAAAGAAGTACGTCCCGTCATCGATGGGAGGAGTTAGATCCCCCACCTATTAGTGTACCCTCCAGGGTGGCGAGATCCAACCACCATGCCGGAAGCATCTCATCCTCATTTCGAGGTGCTCCCCGAGGGGTTTTTGATTAAGGAAAAATAAAATAAATACTATTCCTGAATTGAAGCGCTTATATCACAGTACATCAGAAATAAAACAAGTTACTCAAAATTTCAATATAGTCTAGTTGATATAAAGATTTCTGAAAGCAAACTCATGAATTAAATGCCCGTTCACTTTTTTTTTTGAGCTCAACTTTGTTTTGGCTGGAACCAATATTTTTGAGAAAGAATTATTTGTTCTACTTATTTATTGGGAGTAATGCTAAACCTAAGCTACTAGTATTTTTGATTCTCTTATGTGTAATTCAATCGATTCATTCATCAATTCTCTCATCAAATATCAATCAAGACAACTACAATTGACTCTTCTATTGAATCACCTGATATGTGTTAAGAGAGAAAGCCATCAAAAATTCATTTTTGTAAAAAAAACACACACAATATTTTAAATTCTTTTCCTTTCGTAATTTAACCCTTTCTAAGGCCGTGGGAAGTATGCTTCCTACGAAATTTATCAATCTTTGTATGAAATTATGTAGGTTGGCATAAGTGCTGATACATTTTTTTAGAATGACAGAAACTTAGATGCTTCAGTTCATTATCTTAGACAAAATAATGCGTCTTGATTTGTTACTTAATTATTAATTAACCGAATTAAATTTATCTAATAAGCTAAATGAATCCCTTTTCTTATTCTAATTTCAAGCCTAAAAATATTTTAACATAATATGACTAGAAAAAAAATGGCCTTTTAAAGGGTTAAAAGGCAATCTGAATTCGAAAAAGCAAATTTTATTACGAGCAAGGAAAACTCTTAATAGAAAATTTAAAAAGCAAATAAAATTTCATATTTACTTTCGGCATGCTAGAGTTCCTATTTATTTATATGCATTCTCCACAAACGGACTTGCTTATATATGGGAGCTTTTCCTCTATATTGTTCAATATATGAGAAGGAAAATCTGATGTATAAGTCAGCAACTCATTGGCTCCCTTAGTTTCATGATGTTCATGAGGGTGGTTGATGTGCCCATTAACGTAGATGGGACGTACTTAGTTGTTAGGTTTCCACCTAAGATGTTCTCGTAAGAGGAATCTTTCCAGCTATATTATTTTGGCAGCTTGATCATTCGGCTTCTCGCATATCTTCCGATTGGGCAATGTCTCACTTACAGTTAATTTAATGTGTGACCAATCAAGGTCCTGCATGTATGTCAATTGGATTTGGCAATAGTTCTTGGGATATATGAGTGTTTACGATTTTGATGTTCTGAAAATATTTGCGAAGCAACTGAAGTGAGCATTTGTCTTAAAGTTACGAAATGAACCAAACTATATATTCAAAAGGAAATGCGTAATTCGAATATTTGTAGTATATGCAGCCATAAATGATTATATAAATAACTTTTGTTTTGATATGCCATGGTTTTCAAACGGACTAAAATGTATAAATAATATCTTTTCAGTCTTATATAGATGCAGAACCCCACACAAATTCTTAACTCTATACACATTTCCCTGAAATAATGCTTTTATGAATTTTTAAAATTCATAAATTTTTAGGTCAATCTATGTAGTGTTATAAATCATCATGTGTCTAGGAAAAATTATTTTATAATCTTTAGTCCGATTTAAAAACGTGGTATATTAGTTTTTATCATTTAAATATTTATTTTCTGCTCTTTAGTGTTATTTGTGTGTGAAATTTTGCAATCGATTTTAAACTAACATCCCGATGAGCTAATTATTTGGTATGGCGCCATCTGTTAGGAACGAAAGTTTTTAAACGATTTCAGAATTTGTACCGAATGGAAAAGTAAATAGAAAAATAAGAAAGCGAGTGGATACTCCAGCGCTATCCACTTTTGAAACTTTAAAACTTAGTTCAAGTCTCTAACTCATCGGGAAGTTCATTTAAAATCGATTGCGAAATTCGTAGCAATAGGCAAACAGATAGTACTGAAAACGAGTTTATAAAACCGTGTTCATAAGATGTGAAATTTACACTACTCATTTTTAAGACTACAAGTTTTTATGTTTTTTTTTCTTTTGAAATTCTATTTCCTCAGTTACAATTGCTAATGAATAGAAAAAAGTACTGTTACGCAATTTTCTTTACCGGGGTTCGTTTGGATAGTGGGAGTGATATGATGTGTAGAACTCTCAATCAGCAGACGGTAGTAGAAAATAAAACAACAACGTTTATTTACACGAAGACACACAGGACAGCACAAAGCGGCAACTATATACAGCACAGAAGACGATTATCTTCACCCGAGACGTGTAGCATACAACAGCAGCATACAACCAGAATCTACCGCAGACAGTAGCGCACAGCTCAGTTCAGCACTAGCTTGCCTCAGTCGCTTCCGACTCCTCCGACTCTGGCTCGGATTACTGACTTTGTCGACTCGACTCCGCTGCTCTCGAACTCGGACTACTGGCTTTTCCGCTCCGTCTTCGGACTACTCCGTCGTCTCCCACTACTGGCTTCGTCGTCTCTCAACTCGGACTTCTGGCTTTTCGTCTCCTTGGCAGCGGCGGTCGCTTCCTTTTATAGGAAGGCGGAGGAGGGCTTTTCAGGAGGCGGGGCTAGAAGCCTCTCAACCAATCAGGAACGTTCGAGGCGTATCTCGGTTCCTACTGGACGGATCGGGAAAATTCTCGAAGTTTCGGGTATAATCTATTTTGGCGCCAAAGTCGCCAAATTCGTCGGCAAGTCGCCAAATGGTAGCCAAGTTTGTCGCCAAGCTCTGGGACCTCCGACGCGCTAGTCCCATTCAGATGACTAAAACTTTCTTTCCAATGATGGAACAAACTATGCTGGGAAGCCGAATTGCAGGTTTGTAACAGTACATGGTGCACGTTAAGGATGCCTGAGGACTAATTATACTCCATGGTATTCGAAATCAAAACGAAATAAAATGTGCCTTGACGCGAGAAATGTATAGGCGAATAAAGAAAGACAGCGAAGACGTGAATGCATTAATCCCATTTCAAATAACTAAGTAATTTGTTTTCTCTTACGAGAACATGTAAATATCTGAAAGCTTTCGTGAAAATTTTAAATATTTTGTTACTATTTTCAAGTAGTTTGATGAAAATTAGATTTAAGTTTTTGAAGACGTTTTGAAATTTGCCTGTTTTATTGCTCTACCGTACACATTGAAAACAAGCTGAATTTTCGATATCTGTTTTAAAATTACATTTCCAGATTTTGTTACTGTATAATGATAAAGCTTTTGAATTTCCAGTCTAAGAGTCTTTTTAGGAGACTAGAGAGTACGCTGCCAATAATTTATTCATGAATTCTAAATTGTCTTTGGAAGTGTCATCCACATATCCAATTAAAATTTTATCACGTTTTCTGTTTTTCAGAGCTAAAGTCCTTTTTGCTGATTCTATGAAAGGAAAAAGCAGAAATTACAAATAATGACTTTGTTATTCGCTTGCAAAATAAAGCTAGCTATCTTCAGAACCATTTTATTTTTCATATGGACGCTTATCTCATAAAAAGAGAATGAAAGCTTTCTTTGTTTTGATATTGAGGATTGAGTTATGTATTGTACAAGTTAAAGTGCTAATTAAAGTGCTATTGAGTTATGTACAAGTTAAAGTGCTAGTATGTATAGACCCATACATACTAGAACTTTAACTTGCCTTCCATAAACAATAGAATTAATCATGGTTGTTAAAATTAAAAATAATTTTCGGCGCTAGGGAAATTGACTTCAACAGAGCATTCGTGCACAGATTATTAATCAAGAATTTTTATAAAAAGTAAACTTATGATTATTTTATATTATGTATATTGATATACACTAATGTCTATAAACTAAGGATTATGCCAGCTCCGGTAAATAAAGGTTCA
>JAPMOR010012778.1:0-33224 GCA_026543865.1 Argiope aurantia | reverse complement strand
TTTACTTGTATCTGTTTTATATATTTTTCTTCTAGTATTTATTTTTCCTTACATTAATAAAACTAATTAATTTTATGGCAATTGCATCTATTCTAATATTTATTTGACTCTAAAATACAGTTTTCCATAAAATTCCTTAAATTCGTTCATACCCTTTATTATACCGTTACTTACTATTAATTTTTAATTATTTCTCTGAAAGCTTTTATTTTTTTTTACATTTCGCTATGTTTAAAACGCATTCGCATTATAATATAAATAATTAAATTTGATTGGCAAAAATGTATTTATCCTTGTAATTTGATAATCGAATGCAAAAACAGAAAACTTCGGTAAAAAGAAGAAACAAACAACAACAAAAACATCCCATGTGAAAGAGATTTGTCACTAAAAATACCGTTTTAAATTATATTTGTGATTTTTAAAAGTATTTATTTATTTATTTATCTGCACCCTTTATCTGTTCCAAGATGGGGGAAAATGTGTCCGCTCTAACCACGATGAGTTTCCGGAGTGTCCGCTCTGACCACGAAATCTTATATGTCCGCTAATATAAGCACACCACCGTGGCCCATAGAGCTGAGTTACTAATAGAGGGAGTGCAACCCTACTTTGGTGTAGGACAAGATAAAATCACGTGACCTGTGGGCAGAATTTTTCTTCACTGTAACCGCATTCTCCGTTTCCCCATTATATTTCAATGGCAGATTTTTTCTCGATTTTAAAACTTATTTAAGTCATGATTAACTATTGCTGTGCAATTGGATGCAAAGAAAACGCTACTAAGGATAGTCCTGTATCATTTCACAGGTATGTACAATTAACATATTCTGTTTATATCCATTGTAAGTCAATTTAAAATTTCGTAGCCTCCATCACTCAGTGATTTTGGTGTTAAAACTGAATAATATTTCTTAGTTTGGTTTAGCTATTAACTTGTTATTAGGCTTCATTTAAGCTGATGTAACGGCATTATATTTTGCTACTTGCTTTATTTTAATCTCGAATGTGTTGCAAGTGCTTGGCTGCAAGCTTGGCGTGATTTTTTCTCGCCAATACAAGTGTTTACATAAACGTTATTGAATAAAGTTCCTTATTATTTCCAATATATTGTTCCTTTTCTAGCATAAATATCCGAATTGTATTATATCGTGAACGATATTAAATCCAATCTAAATTTTGCAAAACAATTTTTTATGGCATGTTTACTTTATAGAACAATTTTCCTTAACAATGCTTTATCAAAAAAAAAAGGGTTCAATAAAATTTTACTATTTAATTACAAATATACATAATAATTGACATAAGATGTATAGTTTTTATCGGGTTTTTTTTGTTGTTTTAGTGATTTTAATAGTTTAGCTGTAAATATTCAATTTGTATATTCCATATTCAATATTTGTATTGCAAATATGAATGAAAATATTAAACAAAATTTTTATCAAGCTTTCCGAAAGAAGAAAAAAGGCGAAAACTATGGTTGTCCAAATTGAGACGAGGAAATTTTACCGTGACAAACAGCACCAAAATATGCTCGAAACATTTTACTTCCGATTCGATTGATCGCGAAAAATTGAGAAGTACATGGCTGAAGAAAACTGCAGTACCAACTTTGATTTTCCTGATCATTTACAACTTAAAACAAAAAGGAGCAAATCCTTCAAGGAAGAGAATGATTCAAAATGTAATTACACCACCAGCTGAGACAATGATAGAAAGTATTTGAACATGTAAAATTTTAAGATGTTTTTAGGTAATGAAAAGAGATAAAATATTTACTTGAAGAAAAATAATCACTTAATTAATGCACACAAACAAAGTAAAAACTAAACATAATTTAAATCAACAAACAACATAATTTAAATCGGCTACTGATGTAAAAAAGAAAATATTTTCGAAACCAGTTTGCTAAGTTTTCAAAGAATGAATAAATTGTTTAGGAAATGTTAACCGGAAATGAAAACCGGCCGGACCCAATGTCAGGACTCAAAATGTTGCGCGACAGTTTGTGAGTATGCCAAGATTTGCGGTATGGCACCAAAAAAGGTATTCTAAAGGCCAGATTTCTCCGAAGTCACGTGACTCATGTTGCGTACACTTGTTAGACAAGAAACAAGTGAGTAGCTCCCTCCATTTATATATCAGCTCTATGGTGTGGCCGGCAAAATTAGGTAGAGTGCGAGGATAAACTATTGTTTGTTCAGAGCCAATCAGCCTGCATTTAAGTTAGACGAGAGTGAGTTTAGAGAAACATGACAAAATACATCCTGTGAGTGTTCTTAAATCATTTTATATATTGGTGAAGCGCAACCTGCTGACGAAAATTTTAACTAATTTTTTGTAGATTTTTCACAGAAGGGACTTGCATTCATTTCTTCAGGAGCTATAGAATCGACTCGAGAGTCTTCTGAATAGACAAACTTTGATTAACTACCTTGAACCACTTGATAAAAAAGTAATATCAGAAAGAAAGCATTATTGAGCGCAATATTTTTTCTTCGATTAATATTCGAGTGTCACAGATGCCAACACAGGAATTTGATTCTAATTCTTTATGCGAAATATACCGAACAAATCCACGACATTATATATATTTATCAATTTAGCCCTTTGAATTTTGTACTAAACCTTGTTCAGTTGCATTCGGATAAACACACAAATTTCCTTTAAATAAATTTCTAAAAATACATAAATAAAATTTTTTAGGAATTTAAAATTTTTAAATTAAGATCCACTCTAAATTTCATTCAAAACGTTTTTGAATTCCGATGCTTACAAATAGACAAACTTAATCCCAAAATTGTGTTCTTTCTACTGTAGGAGGTTAGAAACGTGATGATGTATCTAAATCTCGAGGTTGATTTCTTTTTTATCTATTACATTGCATTCGACTGGCATACTTCATATTCGAGAAACTAAAAATTTAGCGACAATGACTTAAATGAAAGAAAGCAATGAAATCCTATTAACTAACAGTTTTATGCCGAGATCATTAAAATTTAAAAAAAATTAATAAATGCACTTAAGTAAATCAATTTTCAATTTCCATATTGCAGCAGTAATGCTTAACCCTAAAATGCATGATATATTTTTTTCCCCAAAATATATGTTGAACTGGGTGGGACAAAATGCCCATTTAATCCCATTTGGATGAGTGTCTAGGGTACTGATTAATAAGAGAAGTAACGTTTAAAGAACAATAGTTAATTTATTTAGAGTAAACAAAATTAACAGGGCATTAACAATTAAGACAGGAAAGGTTAATTACATTAAAGTTAGAAGTTTAAATACTTAGATGGCATCAAAGGACGAAGCCTAACAAGATGTCTGCACATAGTAAAACTTACTGTCGCCCTAGCGCAAGATTATTAAACACTCATCGTTACCGGAAACGAAGAACCTTTCTCTCTCTCTCTTTTTTTTCCGAGCGAATGCTAACAATTCGCTTTTTACTCAAACTTATGGTCATGTGACTTTAGCACCTTGGATTAGTAGAACCCATGGTGCCATCTATTACAATACAATAAAATTAAATTGAAATCCGGGTGCGTTCGGTATAACAGTGAAATGGTAATGGCCACTAATTAAATCTCTACAAAAATGGACTTTAAATAGTTGCATATAATTTTGGAACACTATTTTTTAAAAAATTATAAATTTTCTTCGTGAAATTTAAAATAAAAAGTAAAAGTGTGCTAAATGGATGCGATATGAATTAAACAAAATCCCAGCCCCACAGATCGCAATTCTGACATAAAAATAAAATCCCCTTTTTACCAATATATTTTTTTACAACGTAAAAAATATTTTGTTATTATTTTTAATGGTAGAACTATTCATACAACGATCATCTTACCATTTTCTCAAGTTTTTTAGTTTAAGTCTAATTTTGTACCGCTTTTGGAATATTGATTCTTTTCGACAAATATTTACCAAAAGGCGTTTAAAAAGCATTTCTAAACACTCATTGTTGTTCTTTAAAACAGTCAAGTAAAGCTTTTATAAATGGAAATAAAATCATGTATGCAAAGGTTTATGCAATGCACTGTAGAATTTAGGCAGCAATCTTGTTTCCATGTATTCGTCGATGTATGAAACAAAACACAATTTCGGTCAATCAGATTTTAATTTTCCGAGCAAAGGAGTCTTTCTCAAACATTTTTACTTCTTCGGTAATTTGAAACAATAAGAAAAAAAAAGATAATTTTTCAAGATAACCAGGATTTAAAAAAATTAATGAATTACTGAAAAATTAGTTTTTTTTAAACATTAGATTCAACCTAATTTGATTAGCTAATGGCAAAAAAGGTAGTTAAAACTGAATCACAGAGAAATAATAAAATCATTCCATGTATATATTTTTTAGAGAATTTATTTAATATTAGAATATCGCACATTTAATGAAATACGTACGTAATTAACTTGCAGTAAATAATAGAAAATAATTTAGGAAATTACATTTCGAGTACTGTATTTTTTGTGATTAGAGAGAATGAATATTAGTATATTTTATTTACATGAAACAAATTAATTTTTGTAGAGTGAATCGAATTATACATGATTATGTCGTTGAATAAGGGGATAAAAATATTTTCATTTTATTTTGAGTTATTTCATCATAATCAAGAATATTAAATATTTTAATGTTACATTGTGAGCAAAATAAATCTTGATAACAATACTTTGGAAATTAAAAAAAAATAGCTTCTTTCATAGTAGAACATTATTTAAAAGAACCATTATTATTAAGGCTGCTCTCTCAGAGAAAAATTCTTTTATTAGAAATTTTTAGGAATTTGTATTTAAATTCTCTAAATACGAACGAATTCAGTTTTAGTGTTAAATGCATCGAAATCGGAAAGTTCGGTACTTAAAATGTGACCAAATTCTAAAAAGACTTGAGAAAAACATTCTCGAATATCATTCCAGATCCTTTGTATTCATCAAAATTTGATGCAAACCCAAGCAACTGAATGAAAGGAATGTTTGGTATAAAATTAAAAAAATATATATATTGTTACAAACCTGCAATTCGGCTTCCCAGCATAGTTTATTCCATCAATAGAAAGAAAGTTTTACAGTCATCTGAATGGGACTAGCGCGTCGGAGGTCCCAGAGCTTGGCGACCATTTGGCGACTTGGCGACAAATTTGGCGACTTTGGCGCCAAAATAGATAATACCCGAAACTTCGAGAATTTTCCCGATTCGTCCAGTAGGAACCGAGATACGCCTCGAACGTTCCTGATTGGTTGAGAGGCTTCTAGCCCCGCCTCCTGAGACCTATAAAAGGAAGCGACCGCCGCTGCCAGGGGGGCGACGAAGCCAGTAGTCGGAGAGACGACGGAGTAGTCCGAAGACGGAGCGGAAAAGCCAGTGGTCAGGGGGTACGGAGTGGTCGAAGAAGAGTAAGCGGAATCGACGGAGCGAAGTCAGTAATCCGAGCCAGAGTCGGAGAAGTAGAAGACGGAGGAGTCGGAAGCGACTGAGGCAAGCTCGTGCTGAACTGAGCTGTGCGCTACTGTCTGCGGTAGATTCTGGTTGTATGCTGCTGTGTGTGCTGTTGTATGCTACACGTCTCGGGTGAAGATAATCGTCTTCTGTGCTGTATATAGTTGTCGCTTTTGTGCTGTCCTGTGTGTCTTCGTGTAAATAAACGTCGTTGTTTTTATTCTACTTCTGCCTACTGATTGAGCGTTCTCCACACCATATAACTTCCACTTCCAAACGAACCCCGGTAAAGAAAATTTCGTAACAATATTGTTAGGATTGAATGACACAGATATAAAAGTATGTGTCAACTTTTATAAATAAGGATGGCAACGATTTTTCATTTATTTTACAACGACAAAATAGAGACAAAAGCAAAGAGTTATTTAGGGAAATAATTATCACGCGTTTAGTATGCAGTATTATCCCATTTCATTTGTATTCAAATATTTTTGAAGATATACTTTTCTTATATTTCACTCGATTCCTTAAAACATTTGACAGATGATTTAAATAATTATGGTTTCTAAAAGTAAAGAAACATTACAGTTCGAATCCATTTATGTCACGTAAATAAATATTACAATAGTTCTTGCCTTTAGCCATAAGGTAGTTATATATCATTTAAATTATATAGTAGTTATTTATCATGCAAACAATATGCATCCTTGAAAAACGCAGTTAAAATTGGTGTTTCAATATGAGCAAAAACTAATATCTGTTTATTTTTATGTGCCGTTATATATTCTTAAAAATGAAATGGAGGATTACTTCTTGAAAAGAAACTATAAAAAAAAATAATTATGAAAATGCGAAATTTTTTTTATGGTTGCAGAAGATAATTAAATTTTCAAAGATGAATAGGAAAAGGCAACAGTGTTTTTATACAGTACAAGCAGTAAATTTGAAGTAGGGGGTTATATCTCCCCTCATCAACCCCCAAGAATCCTGGTGCGATTCATCTGGGATCATATTACGTGATCCTAATTCGCTTTCTTCGCCCGCTGTTCATTTATGCATTTTTGCTATTAATATGATTTCGCAAATAAATTTATTATTAAAAATAAAGTTAAATCATTTAAAATGTATAAACTACTGATGTTAATTTAGCATCCATTACTAAACTTCAAGTCATCCATTTCAAAAATTAAAATTCCTTAACAGCAGAGAGAGATAAAAGTAAACGTTAGGAGGCTAAAATATATAATTTTAAGGTGTTTAAAATACAAAATTGAATTTCCATCTCTCTCTATGTTTTGATAAGATACATTTCATCAGAACTGGTGGGAATTATGTTAATAACATCCAAATGATTACATATTGACGGTGAATATTAATAAGATTTAATCATGCCACTAAACTTTGATAAATTACATATTATCACAAAAAGATGCCATGTTATTTTCACCATATTAATTTAAATTATGCTTGAGTAATTATGATAAAGCATACTAAGTACTTATCTACACTTTGAAAAAGCGGCATCAACTGGTAACGAAAATCGGCGGTACTAATAGATTTGAGCCACTCAGAAGCCAATGCGGTTAAGTCCAAAACAAAAAAATTGAGAAAATTAATGTTTTTTGATACATTAGTTTTTAAAATTCTTGGTTTATTAATTTAATTAGAAAAGTGTATAAAGTCTTTTTTCGAGGTGTAAACTCTGCAAAAAAACAAGATATGTACAGGATGTGTAAATAAAAACATAAGTATTTATTGAAATAATGACAACATCTTAAAAATTTTAGGACATACATTTTGGCAGCTGAAAAAGATAAGGAATTTATGTAAAATTTTTAACGAGCAATTTATGCATAAAACTCAAACAATTCTAATTAGAAGTAACGGTTACAGTTACTATGAATTTCTTTTTTTTTCAGCGTTACCAACAAATATCGAAAGAAGAAGAATAATTTAATTTTTATTTCAAAGTTTATGTAAAAAAATATTGATAAAAAGGTGGACTTATTCACAATGGCTTCTGAAATTATTATACAATATATTCAGAAGCTATTAAAAAAAGGGCTGTCTAACGTAGAAAAAAGTAACCAACGAGTAAATTTTTTAATAACTAAGAAGATTATTATTTATTTCATCAAAATTTCTAAAAATCTGAAAATATCAAAAAATGGACTTAACCGCATTGGCTTCTGAGCGGCTCATTTCGGATATTTGGTACCGTATACAAAAAGGATTTACACCTCTATTTCGTTCATTTTCCGACTGGGGTCTTCTTAGGAATCATTTAACACTTTCAACTGCAGTAACTTCTCGTTTCGACTTGTAATTGAAGCTGCTAGACTTAAAATCCTTTTTCGTATTATCCAATGCTCAAAATATAGCCATGAAGGAAAGGAATGAGGTTTGTTTTCCGACGTGTGCTCCTGAACGGATTCTTAGCTTGTGCAGGGTTAACAAAATCAAAACACGAATATCACAAAAATAGCCATGAAGTCTCAGACTTTCCTCTAGCGTGTAAGCAATCCGAGCATGCGAGAGGTTGCCAAGATGACGATTAACAAATTCGGCTTAATTTTGCATCTACATAAGCATTATTATAAGGCTAACTAATCATTTTTTTCCAGAAATTCACAAGGTATACCATAGTGTCGTTCAAATCCGACTGAAATGCATCCAGTAGACTGATTAATCTGGTAGAAATCAAACCAGAAAATTGATAAATAAGTAGAGTGTTCGCGTTTTAATACCAAAATTCTGTCTATTGCAAAAAATATACAAAATTATACAAAACATCGTTAATACAGCAAAATAATATAATTCAAAATCTGAATAACAATGCTTACGACGGACTGAATCCAGTTCATTGAGATCCAGTGTTCGATCTGACTTCTATGCGAAATGTACAAAGAGAAAATAGGGCAATCGTCAAAAAATTCGAACTTGATATCTTGACAAAAATTCACGTTTTAGACTTACCAAAGAAAAAAAAACCTTTCGGAATTATGTCTGTTATAACGATAGATAATTGTGGGAAGTCAGTTGTAGAAATGCACACAATTCTTTATACTAGCCGCCTTTGATGATTATACTTGTTCGCTCAGATTATTTACTTTTTAAGCAATGATCAATATGGAATGTATTTTTTTAAAATAATTCAACGTGCGGTTTGATACGATTGAAAGACATAAATGTAATTGAATCAGTCTGCTATAAATTACTGGGGAGCAAACTAAAATTGTATAAAACTGAGAATAAAAGTGAAAATGAAAATCTTACTTTTTAAGATAATACTCAAAAGAAGGCAAATTTTTCATGTTATTTTTAACAGTGGCAAATACATGCGATTAAGTGTTTTAATGGATGAATTTGAATTTTATCATGGCATCGCTTCAGATTGAAATTAACTTTAATTTAAAAGAAAATATTAGAAACAGAGAAAAAATTATACAGAAATTAAATTGACATCATGGAAAATGATATTTTTAAAATTTTAAAATAATATGAAAAATTATATCTGTGATTTAATGTTTCTGGAAGATATGAACATCGGTTTCCATAAAGTCATAGTGATAATCCATCTGCATAGTGATGGATTATCATCACTAGGATAATCCAGCTTATTTTACAGCCTGATTACTTATTTTGATAACCGATTCTTTTGAAACTTCTTTCCTCTGACTTAATGGAATGACACGATAAGCCCACAAATGTGAAACTCCCTTAAGTTAGCGAGGTGTTGAATTACGTACAGAAGTAAAAACGTTCATTGAAGTAGCCAACATATTGTATGTTGTTTACATTAACTGTTGCCATTCAACAATAATTAATAAGAGCGATTTTTATGCCATGTACGTTGACGTTTTATTAATACAGATTATTTAATATTGGAAGATTTAATTGTGACTACCGAATTTAAGGCGTCTGTGAGTATGGAAACTATAGTTAAAAAGTGGCAATCTTAGAAGAATCAAAATGACATCATCATTGGGATTCGAGTTCACACTTTTCATACTTCAATTTTGACTTCAATACTTCAATTTTTTAACTATAGTAAACTATAGTTAAAAAATTGAAGTTGTAGAAGAATCAAAATGACATCATTGGGATTTGAATTCAAATTAAAGTTAATTATAGTACATTATAGTTAAAAAAAAACTGCAAGCGTAGAAGAATCAAAACGACATTATCATTGTGGTTTGAAGTCAAGGTAGAAACCCGCGTGGATTATCCAGAAAGTAAGTTTCGTCAACAACTAAGACTCAGTTGTATGGCAATGGGAAGAGTATACAAATACAATGAATATCTGCAAGAGGCAACTTTGTTAGGCTGCTTGAAACACCAGCGCCATTTGGTAATATTTCAGTTCATAGATCTATCTGGCTCACATTCCAAATAATAAATTATGAATTTTATAAAAATGTAAATATAAATATAAAATATATAAATATATAACAAATCGATAATATTATTTTCCCCCAAAAATCACTCAATTATATTGTTACAAACCTGCAATTCGGCTTCCCAGCATAGTTTGTTCCATCAACAGAAAGAAAGTTTTACAGTTATCTGAATGGGACGAAATCCAGGTGGCGCGTCGAAGGTCCCAGAGCTTGGCGACAAACTTGGCGACCATTTGGCGACGAATTTGGCGACTTTGGCGCCAAAATAGATAATACCCGAAACTTCGGGAATTTTCCCGATCCGTCCAGTAGGAACCGAGATACGCTTCGAACGTTCCTGATTGGTTGAGAGGCTTCTAGCCCCGCCTCCTGAGAACTATAAAAGGAAGCGGCCGCCACTGTCAAAGGGGAGACGACGAAGCCAGTAGTCGAAGACGACGGAGTAGTCCGAGTTCGAGAGCAGCTGAGTCGACGAAGTCAGTAATCCGAGTCAGAGAAGTAGAAGACGGAGTAGTCGGAAGCGACTGAGTCAAGCTCGTGCTGAACTGAGCTGTGCGCTACTGTCTGCAGTAGATTTTGGTTGTATGCTGCTGTGTATGCTGTTGTATGCCACACGTCTCGGGTGAAGATAATCGTCTTCTGTGCTGTATATAGTTGACGCTTTTGTGCTGTCCTGTGTGTCTTCGTGTAAATAAACGTCGTTGTTTTTATTCTACTTCTGCCTGCTGATTGAGCGTTCTTTACATCATATCACTCCCACTATCCAAACGAACCCCGGTAAAGAAAATTTCGTAACAATATATATAGTAAAAGTATAAAATAGATTCAAAACAAAACAAAGTATGAAATGTTAAAAACAGTATTGTGAAATGATGAACATTAATCCATACATATCACGAAAAGGCAGAATATTCAAGTATTTCTTAAAAATTAAATTGTATATTATATGTGAGACTTGTGATTCAAATTCCAATATAGATAAAATCAATCTTCGCAAAATTCGTTTGAATTTTAGTTTTCACCCTAATTTTTTGAAATATAAAATTATTTCCTGCTTTTAATTTCCCTTTACGTGTACGAAAAAAAGAAACCTTATTTAGTGATTCTTACCAAAGGGTAACTTGAAAGGCATCAAATGAGCCAATAAAGTGTTTAACGTTTCTGATGTGTTTTAAGATTTTAGTTTTTTTTTTCTAATTTCAGACGCATATAATAAATAAAATTTGAACAAAGAGTCCCCCTGCGCTCATGTTACTCGAATCCAAGCAATGGTCCGAAAATATAAGGAACTAACATCGTGGATATATTCAAATAAAAGCTTCGGTATAGAAACTAACTATCGAAAAATGCATTTTTTTTTCGGAAAACATCCGTCTGTCTGTGGCAAAAATAGATCATAAACGCTTTGAGCTAGAAGGATAAAATTTGGCATACAGACTTAAAACAAAATTTGTGGATTTCATTCTAATTTTGAGTAAAATCCGTTCAGAGAAAGTTGTCTATTTGGCTGTTCGTCCCATTAACTACAGAATAAAAATTCTGTACACAGATTTAACATCTTTAATATATATGCCTACCACAATTTGAACAAAATCCAACAAGGGATTGATCGTCTGTCGGAATGTATTTTCAGAAACATGTAAGCGCGAAGTCTGAAAAACGCAATGACTTAAATATTTCAAATTTAGTACCGTAAATTTTTGACTAAGTGTTTTTTATATCAAATTTGTGTTAAAACACGTTCTGATTGAGGAGTAATCCAAACAGCATATTACTTCTTACTAATTATATTATTTATAGTTAGCCCGTAACTAGTTGATACTATTATTATTCTCTTAGAATTATGAAGAAAAGGCAAACAATTTTTAATTTTACCTTCTTTGCGATTCCAGGTGCAAACATTTGTAGGAAGAAATTATCAGGTTAAAAAATGTGCATTTTTATTTTTAAAAATGTAATTTTAATAAGGTGAGTTACATTACCGATATTCGAGGTGGAAAACAGGTGGTAGATTATCAATGCAATAGTGTTCCAAGTATTTTTTAAGGCTGCCTGCTACCTATTGCAGAAATGGTAGAGTCAAATCTATTCTTGGAAGTTTGCAGATCTTGGACACTTTTAAATCTTTTTGAAGAGTCCAGAAAATTCTTTTTATGGTACATTGATAAAAGCAGGTTCTAAAAATATAGTTCCATTTAGATATCGTATTATTATTATTAAGTATTCTGATCATTATGAATGTACCAAATTATTCTATTAAGATATTAAGTTGAAAAAATAATATAAAATATTATTTCTTCTAAAACAACAAACATGCTTGTCTTAAAGTAAAAGACAGTTATGTGGTGTGAGTGAGATTTTATATGGGAATAAAAAAAAAAAAAATCTGCAATTTCACATGGAAACAAACTGACATTCTTTTTTTTTTTTATCTTTCCTTAAGATGAAAAATCATTAAACTTTTCAAAATCATATCTTTTAAATAGGAATTAAATGAGAGATTTCTTCATTTTCCCCTGAAATCCACCCTCTCCAGTTTTCTTTTTAAACAATCCTTTTAGAAATATTCGGAAACGGCAAATGCTTGACACTTTCAATCGGATAAAAATGGAAACAAGCTGGTTTGAGAAACAGGAGTTTGGAATAAAAGTTGAAATCCTATTCCATATCATTTACATATCTTTCAAAGGGGAAAAAAAGCCTGTTGCGTGTGTGACGAAGGGGGAGGATTGAAAAGATCATCCTATTTCCATCTTCCAGAATTTGGAAGCAGGAAATCCTATTCTCCTCAAACTTTTGGAAGAATAAGACCATTCGTATTCGTCACTTACTCATAATAAATAAATAAAAATTCTATTGTCAAATATATTGATCAGAATTGAAAATAGGAATATTGTATGGATCTAACAAAGTGAAAGTGTAAGGTAAACATCTTTTGTCAAATGTTATCTTATTTGTATCTTATTTGCCATTTATTCGGGAAAGTGGAAATTTGGCAGAATGATTTTTAAAAATTAATATATATGTAGAATCGAATATTCATTAAAATATAAATTTGTTTAATTTTTTAGAAATAAAATATCCGTTTAAAATAAAAATAATCTGTACAATCAAATATTCAAATTATAAAACCAAAATGTGGAAAACGCCATTTATTTCTGCATTAAGCATAAATTCATATCATTCGATTTAAAAATTCAAATCATCTTTTGAATTCGCATCTTTGTTTTTTAAAAAAGTAAATGATCGATTTGTTATGAAAAATAAAATGAAAATTTGGGAACACAAATTTAAATAAAAGGTTATTTTCTTGGTTGCAAAGAAAGAATGTTGCTTTATTTCATTTGAACTCCTTTCACATGATTCGAAGTTTATTGCCAAACGATATATGAAAGATTAAAATATTCTAACTTTAATTTTAAATAAAACTTTTATTAAGGAAAAAATAACTTAAGTGCATTCCTTTTTCCCATTTAAGAATGTTTTCAAATAAATTGTTATGTAATTGAAATATTAAGACGGAATTAAATTATTTGTACGTTTATTTTTAAAACTGCTTATAACAGTTATCTGTTTACCTACGGAGGAAAATCTTTGAAAAATCTCTCTAAAGAGTTATTTCGGTTCATTTTCTGGATCAATGTGATTGCAAATAATGAAAAATATTGACCAGGAAATTCTGTGCCAGTTGAAATTCTTTAAAATGCATCAATTTGGATAAAAAATAGTGAAAATTGCATCAACATCAAAAAGCAAAACACTCTACAAAACATTCTATTGCATATATTCAAATTATTTTTATACACAACATACTTGCAGTTATCGTTAAGGGAATGAGCTAGAATCTAAAAAATATATGCATATAATTTATGCAAAATTATAGCTTATTGAGTATTTCAGTATAGAAAATTTCACAAAATTCGTTGTTGAAAATTACATTCGACAGCTCTAAAACAAAAACTATTCAGTTCAAAGTTATATCCCTAGTTCATTTCCTTTATAATACTTGAGGTAAGATATTAATATATTACCTTGAAATTTTGCATATAAGTATTTAAGATATTATGTTTCGCGTATGAAATTTTTTACGAAATCCAAGTTTTTCAAAAAATTCATTTAAAGTTTTCATTTGTCTTGTACTAAAAATGATTTGTAAACATAAACAAGGTTCAAAAGAAGATGCACTTGCGAATCCTTTCGGCATAAAAAACTACTCAAAACGTATTTTAAAATGTGCTTGGCTTTCTGATAGAACATATCATAAAATAAATTATAATTCAGAGAAGCATGCATGTTAAAATTTTAGAAAACATTCAACTTCCTTTTAGTACTTTCGGTTTAATTCGGTTCGGTGATTTTTGACCAAAAGCCGCCTTTTAAATGTAGACAGATACCTTTAAAAGAACATAAATGAATACATTTTAGGGTTATTTCATAGATCTTTCTTCACTTCATTTCCTAATCTTGAAATCTACTTGAATTCCTTGAAGAGAAATGAAATATAATTGTTAAAAACCAAAATCAGCGAATTTTTATTAGAAAATCAACTCCAGGAAACTTGTTCTCTGTTCTGAGACTCTATTGCTTTTGCCAATTTAAATAAAAGATATTCTTGATACATTTTTAAGATTTCGATATAATTTTTAAGATTTTTAAAATGGAATTTTGTAAAACCAGTGGAACAATGTTCTCGCAAAAATTTTCTCGCATTCTTTCTAATAAACTTGCTATACCAGAGAACACCTCGATTGGCATTGGTTTACTCCAATAGTTTCAAAATATTAACTATTGGAGTAAATTTAGCATTTTTACTCTATCTATCGCGACACCCTTGGTAGTTTAGTAACTATTAATCCTTTTCATAAAATTAATAGTATCCTAAAAAAATTTGTGTTTTAAACGTGGTTTTCCCAACCCATTGGAAAAAAAATTGGCCCGAAATTACACTTGTAGTCACAAAATGACGTACCAAATTTGATATATTTAAGATATTGCATTTTTGACTTGCATGTTTCCGAGGATACAAGCCGATAGACAGTCGACCCTTGTTTGGGTTTGACTCAAAATTTGATTGGTGTCCACAGTAGAGACGTTTAATGTGTGTACCGAATTGTATCTATGCAGGTCTCTTCATTTTGTAGTTATCGTGTTAATTAATATTCGAACAGCTTCACAGACGAACTTTCTCTCAACAGATTTTACTCAAGATTTAATAGAAATCGGCAAAATTGGTGTAAAAACCATATATAATTTCAACTGCTTAATTCAAAGCGTTTTTTGTCATAGACAGATAAAGACGGACGAATGACATTTTCCAAAAATGTGTTTGAGATTCGGGGAGGTCTAAAACAAGGAAATCCGTCAAAATCTCGAGCTCGAATTTTTGGACGATTACTGTATGCTATACTAAATACACGAATATACTATGAATACGGATCTCTATACTAAGTATACGGAACGTAAAAATATGTTAACTTAGCTGCATTATCTTTATTTTTTTTTCATTTCCACTGAAATCAGCATGGGATGAAACCGAACAAAACAAAAAGGCGAGATCGTTTTATTTTGTTGCGTCTTATCCCGGGAAAGAAGTCTGTAATGAAAGTCTAAAACAGATGAAAACGTTGGCGGACTATGATGATTCATTAATAGTAAAATAACGATGAAATCAATATAAATGATGTAATATCCTCATGGTCGGTTTAAAATATCAGTCAGTGCATGTGGAATTGCAATAATTTTCCATGCAAAAATAAAAGAGGAAAGGCAGATTTTTACAACACAAAACTTTATATTGGAAAACAATTCCAAACAATAATTCCAACTATTACTATGTTTTTATATTTTTATTTTTATTTTTACTGTCCTTTTAGTATTTCATCTTTTATTTACTCATAAACGCTGCTACTATTAGCATTTAAAAAATATTTAACTTCTAATCTGGCACTGTGTGGAATATCAAAAGTCTAATTTAGAAGTTTAAAAGAGGCGATGTATTGAAAAATATTAGGCGTTGTGCGTAAAGTCGGCGGGCACTTGAATGCATTTTTCTGATCTAAATTTCGAATCGGAATACTGTCGGTAGTGTTTTTTTTTCTTTATCCTATTTAGTACATTTTGCAAATGATTTGAAACAAATTTTCTAAAAGTTTTACCTTATCATTCCTCTGAGTATATTCAATAATATGGAAATTTACAAAAAAAGTTTATGTAAAATAATGCATAATTTTTAGTCATTAAGATCAGGACTACATATGCTCAGAAATTATTGTTAGTCAATAAATTGTTTTTAAGTCTGGAAATCGGTATCGAATACCGAAAGAACCAAGTCTGTTTATTTTACTTTGAAGTTCAAAATTCAATTCAATTCAATTCATATGCATGGCGTGAAGGATGAAAATTTGAAACGTGCGTTGGAATTTTTTGACGATATTTCCTCTCTATTTCGTGTGCGAGAAAGCAAAAGTATCAAAATGAACTATAATCGAAGATCATTTTTATATTTCAACATTTTGCCCTAATTATTAATTCTTTTTGCATTGCACGTTTGAAGTTAAAAAAAAGAGAAAGAAATTGCTATTATAAAAGAATCGACAATTTAAAGCAATAAAAAGATTGCCATGTATTTCTGCTACGTTTCGATCCTTCTGATGAAGATTCCAAGGGACTAGTTTTTACGATTTCTGTTCCATGCGTTCTGAAAAGATATTCACGTTCGGATCACAGCTGAACCTTCACAATGTGCATTTTTTCCATAATTCGATTTGAAACAGGAAGCTAACGCCATCTGGAAGTATAATTGGTAATTATGCATATTTTAAAAGTTCGTTTTTAGTTTAGAAAAAGTTGGAATCTTTGTGGATTTAGAACGATTCAGCCTTTAACACTAATGGGCAACCGTATATTTTTTATGGGGCGAAATTTATGGCTGTCTGAATATAAGTTTCAATGAAAAAGCTATTTATTTATGTAGCTAGTTGAATATTGTTTCATTGCATATAATTAAAGTATTTCATTAACCTTTTCAGTGTCTAAATTATTTAAGAATTTTTTTTAACATTTTCTAACCGAAAAGCAACCTTTGAGAACGTTGCCACCAAACTTAATTACAAAATAATGTTAAGTAGAAATTGTCATAGTGCAAAAGTCATATGTTTTGTATATTTCCTTTTATGACGGCAATCGCCTTTAATTATTCAATTCTAACTTGAAATTATTTTTGTCAGAAGTGAATGAATTTTGTTTCAATGATTTTTATTTTAGTTTTTAAAACAGAAGATCTGTTTTTATTTAATTAACGAATTGGACTCAATTGTTTAAAGTATCTTAATTTTGTTCAAAGCGTTCTTTGAGGAAACGTTTCTACTATATTATAACTTGGTTAATTAAATAAAATACTTAAAAAAAGAGAAAATAGATGACTGTTTGACTACTAATTTATCATTATGTATAATTATTTTGTAGCATTAAAAAGGAATAACCTATTCATTATTTAAAAAATATATAAAACGGATATGAGTTTTGTTAAAACAGAAGTATTTAATAAAAATAAAGTAATAAGCTGCGTTCATATCTTATTATATTATCTTCAACAGAATTTTAATGTCCAAAGAAAATAATGATAAAGACAACTCCCTTATTTGAAATCGAATAAATAATCAGAATACAAAAGCAGCAACTTTTTTATACTTTAAAAGGAATTTTTATGTAAAACAAACTTGCCTTGTACCCACCAAAATCAAGATTATTATTTATAATTTTAATAAACTTCAAGTTGAAGTAATAAAATAATTTTTTAGAATCAGAGTGGCAGTTCAAGATTGTAAACAATAACAATAATTGAACAACAATGGACAATAATCTTGCTTGAAATATGGAAATACAAATACAGTTAGAAAAAAGGAGCATTAAAATGAAATTAAAACCGGAAGAATGCTATCGATTCTAGAAATAAAATTAACAAATTAAGCATTCATTTTTCGTATTTAAAGCGATTGAAAAATTAAACATTGGGGAAAAGGTTTGAATTTAAATTGCAAAAAATGCTAATAAATTCGAAAATTGTATAGTAAAATATTAATTGTTAAAAGTACTTTTGAAAAATACTTCGAATAAGAATACCGTTTTGGCAACCATCTGAGATAGACATTTAAACATTCGTTTAGGAAATAAACACAGGTATATTAAAAAAATTACTGGTGTCTTATGAATGCAAATTTAAATTTACGTGAAACTGATGAGGCACTAATGACACAAAACCAGACTTATAAATGACTAGCCGCCTTTGGCGACCAGTCGGTTCGCCAGTATTACCGCTCGCTACAATTTTCAATTAAATATTTTAAGTAACTGGTCTCTTAATAGATTCTTAAACAAAACATTTTTAATCTTACAATTTTGATAGTCATACCAAACTTATAATGTTATTTACATCGTTTCGTTCAATTTACTATATATATTTTACTAATTTGTTATCATTTCCGGTAAACCTTCAACTTTAAATTAAAGTGGAAATGATGAAATTGCAATTAATATAAAGATATTTTTTAATGAAACCAAGCGTTTTATTTTATTTTATTTATCATTTTTATCGTTATTTATTTATTATTATTGAATATGAATACTGCAAACAGAATCGCTCGGTATTTAAGTCTTATGTGAACTAAAAAATATTTTTCATAATTTATGTAATATCTCAAAAAATAATTAAACAAAAATTTCTCAGATTCTGCATAAAATTTAGTTTTTAGTTTTGCTTTCAAAAGGATTGAAATGAAATGAATAATAATATTTTGTTCCGACCAATAAATATATATCAAAAATTATGAAGTCTAAATTTAATGCAGTAAGGTATCATATTCTGAGAAATATTCTGGACACACCAAATTTTAAATAAATGAATGAATATTTTTATTTTCCACTATCAACTAAGACTGATTTATGAAACTTTGAATGTTAAAAATTTAGAAAAACTCAACATTTTCATAATCTTAGGCCAATTAATCTTGAGAAACTTGCGCGCTGATTGGCATATTTTCTTTGAAACGATCGATAGAAAATCTAAAATTATCCTTTTTTTAATTGATTAGTGATATTCAAATTTTCATAAATCAGTCAGTTCAAGTGATTGATTTAGTTGATTGGAAATTAACTCTTTATTTAAAATATTAGTGTTTCAAGAACATTTTGTTAATCGTGATTTCCACAGCAGAAACTTTATGAAAAATCAAAAATTCGTTATTTGTTAGAGCATTTATTAAATCAAGTTGTATAAAAAATAATCATTTTCCATTTAGACCATTTTAGCAGATCTGTGTCTTACTAAAGGTTTACAAATTAGCTGTGTGGCCCTGATTTGAATGGATATCCTGTTCATATTAAACAAAACTTGCCTTAAAATAAAACTGATTTATTGGATTAATAATATAGAGAGTGTAAAAGATCATAAAATAATTTTTCTTGAATTTATTTTTTAGAAAAAATAATATTTCTTATTTGTTTCATTTCCTACAGACACGTGCCGAAAATTTTATTTTTGCAGATTTCATTTCCAAAAAGATTTAATTTATTTTCAGTTGGAGCTTTAATCAGTGTGATGGCAACACTTAGAAAAAAGCTATTTTTTTCCTCCCATGAATGCGAAACGTGCTCGTGCAGCTTAAATTTTATTTTTATTTTGTACGAAAAATATTATTGAAAAATAGAGTTAAAATATTTATTTAAAAATTCATTAAAAGTAGAAATTTAATTTTAAGGTTAAAACATTGGTATCATTTAAAAGATAAATTTTTGATCTTTAACTTGATGTAAAATTCTTTTTTGTGCGGTAATATTTTCGGAAGTTATAGCAGAAACACGCCAAAATTTCGCTTAATTTTTAAATAAATAAAATTCTAATTAAAAATTCGAAAAAATAACCCCCAGGTGCACATTCCCGGCCTCCAAGGTATACACGTGCCAAATTTGGTAGCTGTAGGTTGAATCGTCTGGCCTGTAGAGCGCCAACACACACACACACATTTTGAGCTTTATTATAAGTACAGATGAAAGGAAAGGAACGCCCGCATAAATTTTTTTTACTCTTTTCCGGTTGAGATAGAATTCCGAAATCCTATACAGTTATGTGTTCCCAAAGAAAATCGATTAATCGCTTGATTTTACTTTGTTTGGATACGCTACCTGGTATTGAATTTAAGGAAAAATAATGATTGTAGGATTATATAATAGTATTATCCATTAACAAGCTAATATTCAAGACACATTCAATAGTGTGTCATACATATTGTTTCAGAAAAGTACTCTTGATAATTGAAATATAGCATGATTTTTTGGTACAGAAATCCTATTTCATATATGAAAAGGGGCAATATAAAATATTATAAAAAGAGTTTTTTTAATTTTAAAATGTGCGCTGAATGAAATTTACATAAAAATATTTATGTATTTTAAATTGTGTGCAACAAAAAATGGATATAAAATTGCGAAATGATCCAAAAATGTGGACGTAAATGGAAAAGTCCTCATTATTAATATAACAATGAATAAAAATATTTTATATAATAACATATGTAAAAATATAAATATATTCATTTGCTAAAATTTATTAAAATTCTTATTTTCAAAATGGAAATATTGGTAAGTTTCTCCCTATTCTCTAAAAGAAAGGATCTTTCATGCTTAAGTTTTTCCTAAAAATGCGATTCTTTGGCATAGACGATCTAGTTTTAAAGGATTCAGGATTGTGTCGTTGACATTAGACTTAAAAGAAAAAGTTTTTCTTTTGGGTAACTTTTCTACACTTTGTAATGCTGATATCTTTCTAGAACCATTAATTACCAATTTCGTGTGGGGTTTGAGTCGTTTCGAGTATCAGATGCATATGCTTCAGGTTTACAATTTTCTTTCATTATCACATTATGCAAATTAAATTTTTGAGACTCATGTTATCTAGCAATACTTCTCGCGTACAACATTGAATGAAGCAGTATCGAAAGGAAGTCTGGCAATACCTTCAGGACCATCGGTTTACAAATATAATTTACTTCATTATTTATGTCACAATGGAAAGATGAAAACTCGTGTTTCATGTCAATAAACAACTCCATAATATTATTGCATTCATAAACACCAGTTTCTTGGGCGGAAGCCATCTTGGACAGTACACGCACATACATCATTAAAATATCAGTCTTTAACTCATTAAAACCATCCTTTTGCATTTTACCATCAATGTTTTTCAGTTCCTACTATTAGTTCACACTCCCTATATATCTTGTTCAAATTTTCAGTCCTTAATAAAATACTTTTTATGCATCCACTCAAATTCAAATACATTTTTTTTAGACTTGTAGTGGATGACACTTGACGTTAATACAGTTTTTTCAAATATTAATTCATTAATTATTAAATTTAATAAATTTGTAATACTTTAAATAAAGTTTTAGCAGTTTGTAGTGAAAATTGAAATTGAAAGGCAGTGGCTCAATCGGTAAAATGCAAGGATTTCAGTATTTTTCAAGTGACGGTGAAGAATACAAGTTCAATTCTTGCGAAAGTAGAACATCCCATCCAGAACACCGCACATATCAGCCATTTATAACAAAAGAACAAAAATATAATAAAAGTGTTGCAGAAATGTTCCCAAACTCCTATTTGTTTTATTTTACTTTTTTGTATATTAATGTCACTGCGTTTCGGCAGTTTATTATAAACATTTTCTGTAATTACAACGTTCAATTAGCCATGCAACAACACCAAAAGAAAGAAAATATCACTTTCCTAACCAAATATACACAGATTCACAAAAAGGAAATGAAATGATCCTCTCTTCTCGTTTAACGATTATTTATTCGACCCATGGATGTGTCTTTTGGATCCAAAAAAATGTCACGAAAAAAGATGAAAACTTTCTGTCCAGATTTGGCGAAAGCAAAATAAGAATTTACTGCAAAATTCAGGATAGAAAATTTATTCAATTGTGTACTTATTTGCTCATACTAATAGGCAAACTTTTCGTTTTCTTTGGAAATGGGAAGGTTTTGGCATCCGTTGCCAAGCAACGGTACTTTCCGTAAATTTTTTAAAAAGATGCAATTCCTTGCTATGTCTTTCTTCTGAAATGTCTTCTTAGCTTTGTATGCTCATCTGCTGGAAAATAGAATCGCAAAATGGCGTAGAAATGAAGGGTTGGTCGGAATAGTTTTTCGGATGTGGGATTTGGAAGAATTTTGTTTCGAAATGATAATGAAAGAAGAATTTAATAAATATTGGGGAAAAAAAATACGCTGATTTTTTTTAATTCTGTGGCAATTTCGATATGTTGACAAAAATATTTTACAAAATTTGGAAACTTGAGTTTAATTATTGTCCGTCATCATCATATAAGTACTAAAGTTAACAACAAAAATATTATATATCGGGAAATATATCAACAAAATATTACAAGTGAGTCGCGGAAGTTTACTAGAAAGTCGAAAGGTTCGAAACTCCATTGTTTCTGTAATTCGACATTCTGTATGGAGATATCGAAGTTTCATGATTTAAGAAGATATTTAAAAACACTGAAATGAATTACGAAATATAACTTTGTAAATACAATTCAAACAATTGAGTTTAAACCAAGAGTGCGAATAACAAATGATTTTAAATTGCGGTCGTATTCAAATTTTACGTTTTTTACTACCTCGTATAAGTAATATAGAAAAAGTATAGTAATTGTCAGAAAATTCAAACTCGAGGTTTTGGCAAATCTCCAAGTTTTAGACTTCCTTGAGTTCGAAAAACACATTTTTGGGACATGTCTTTCTATCTGTGACAAAAGATAAATCAAAAACGCTTTGAGCTAGATGGATGAAATTTGGTGTATGGTCTGTATACTAAATTTGCAGATTTGTATCACATTGAGTAAAATCAGATCAGACTAAATCCATCTGTCTAACTGCTCGAATATAAATTTACATGGTTATTAAAAAATGAAGATAGATAGATGTAATTAGGTACGCAGATATAATATATATATATATATATATATATATATATATATATATATATAATGTAGATACAAATCAATTTTGGTGCCAAATCCAACTTCGAGGTGACTGTCTGTCGGTCTGTACTTTCAACAACATGGAAACGTGGTAATTCAAAATGCAATGACACTTAAATATATCAAATTTAGTATGGGGTTTTGTGATTACAAATATAGTTTTGTGTCTGTATTGATTCAATTGATGTCTAAAACAAAAATTGGATCGTTGGATATTATTAACTTAAGACAGAGAATAATCGCCAAATAACTTGCCAAGGATGACACGATAGATTCAATAAATAAGCAAAATACACGCCGAAAATTAATATTTCACAACTGCTGTACGCCAATGTATAATATGCTAAGGCGTTCTCTGGCATGACAAGTTTATTAGAGAATATGCGAGAAAGTTTTGAGGAAACCACTACCACTGGCTTTTATTACAATTGAGATTCTATATATCAACTTCAAGAATCTTGGACAAGAATTGGAAAAAATAAAATTTCATTGTATGGAAATATATCTTGCTACTCGTTCATTCTTTTCTTTCTAAAACAACTATCCAAAATTGATTTCTTTTTAGTGTTAAAGAAGACATGAAACGATGACAATAGAAGAAATATTTTGAAAAGGTATAAAAACAATGAATTTTCAAAATTAATGATATTATATATTTAATATTAAATTTTTATGGTTTTTTTACAGTGTTTTTAAATTTCATCCTGATTTTTACGTCTAATATTAAATTGAACTCTTACTTTACACTACTATATTTTCATTCGAAACCACTCGTTTTATAATAAATATAAAATTGAATTGAAGGTCATCTCGCTGCACTTTAGAATAAATATTTGTAAAAATGGAGTTACTAATCACAGGCTAATTATGTTTTATATGTTTTGATATTTCTTCTCAGAATTTTTATTCGGTAAAACTGTCTTCCTCCCTTTATTTAATTTAATTTCAGTCTTTTCATTTAAATCAGTGATGGCCTTTTGATTATAATAGATTGACATAATTTTTGAAGCAAAAACTTTTTTTTCGATACCCAAGGTGTTTCAAATAAATTGTAATAGGCTTTAATTTCACATTACATAATTCAAAAGAGCTCAAAATAAGAAGGTAATTTGTTGGATTTAATGAAATAACCCTGCTAATAATTTTCAAAACCTATACTTTTAAATTTTAAACAATCCAAGAGATAAATCTAATTTGCCAAATTTTTTTAATTATGTGATTATAAAAAATAGTATATCTGCAGCTTTAAAATTAGCCGAGTTATATTTAATTAAAAATTATAGAGAATATATATTTTATTAGAAACACAAGTACTTTAAGCTTTGGAAACAAAGACAGTAAAACACAATTTGCTCTGATTTTGTCTAGACATACATTACATTTACATATTTCCGCACTGAGGCATATCACTTAGAATTAAAAAAAAATTGCTTGCATTTGAGTTGTAAATCATCATAGATTTGCTTTGTTTGTTTCTTAAAAAAAGGATTCATTACGATATTTTATTTCAAATGTCTCAATTTATGGCCTTGCCATAAACGCAGAATGGCTAAGAAATAAGTTATGAATTTATTGCGTATAGTGGAAACTTTTTCGAATAGTACAAACTAGTTCGAAATATTTACTTTTTACTTCATATAGTCTTCATTAAACCAATTGCATTTCTTTTGTATACAAAAATTAATTAAATTTTTCTACCTTTTATTAACTTTAGAATAAATAACCTTGTCCTTAGAATAAATACCTTTTTTTTAATACCTTTGTCTGCTTATCTTTGAGTCATTCAATTAGTTCACAGTGTTAGTGAAAGTATAATTTGAATTTATTTGCGTTTTAATTAATAAAATATTTGATCAGCATTTCTTAAATGTTTAACAAACCATTCAGTTTTATTTATACAAGGTAATTAATAATTATGCTGATTATTATTTTAATTTGAGTTAGCACTAAAAAGGCACAATTTACAATTTGATGCGGTTTAAATGTTTCTCTTCGAATTTACCACATAGTGTTTTGAGTGCAATACATTTTAAACGCTTTCGTACAACAATTGATTTCTATTTCACATTATTACAATTTGATAAGGAAAAGACAAAACATTTTTATACCTAAAAGTCCTGTGCAAAACTTTAAAAAACGAACAGAAAAACCGTAGGATATTGGTGGCTACCCCTTTCGCACTAAATTACATGAATACCTTTTTTAAGATTATACACAATATTTTTCCATATGACTGCGATGCAACACAATTTAACGCCATTTGGATTTAATTAGAGTAACTATAAAAAATTATTAATAAAAGAATAATAATCTGTTAACTGTCCATTTTTACTTTCTCGTATACGTAGTACTGAGAAAGTACAGCAATCGTTGAAAAATAAGAGCTTGAGATACTGAAGAATCTCCATGTGTTAGACCTCCGTGAGTTCGAAAAACACATTTTTGGAGAATGTTCGTCTGTATGTGACAGATAACTCAAAAACACTTTGATCTAAATGGATGAAATTTGGTAAACAGCATTTATATCAGATTTGCAGATCTCTATCAAATGTTGAGCAAAATCTGCTCAGAGGAAATCTGACTGCCTGGCTGTTTGAATATATGTTAACACGATAACTATAAAACGATCGGTACACAAAATTAACATCTATAGTGTGGACACCCATCACATTTTGAGCCAAATCTTTCAATAAGTTGACCGTCTGTCGGTTTGTACTTTCAGAAACATGTAAACGCGATAATTCAAAAACGCAAAGCCTTAAATATTCGAATTTGGTATGGTATTTTATGACTGCAAGTGTACTTTTATGACAATTTTTTTTTAGTCTGTTGTGGAACGCGTGTCAAAACAATTATTGGATACAAGAAATAAACACAAATTTGATTTTTGGATAGTATTAGTGCAAGCCAGGTATTCACCGCCAAATAACTCGCCAAGGATAACACGATAGATTCAATAAAAATGTTGCATTCCTGCCAAAAGTGAATATTGCATAACTATTGTACGCCAGTGCCGTGTAAGGCGTTCTTTGGCATGAGAAGTTTATTAGAGAGTAAGCGAGAAAGTTTTGGAGAGACCATTACCGTTGGTTTAAATTTACTTGCATTACATAGGCTTTTAAAATTGCTTTTTTACTGGAATAAACATTTTACTATAAAAAATAAAAATGAATATAAAGTTACTTAACATTTTACAAGTGGGTATTTATTGTACTAGAAATTTACGAAAAAATAATCGAATAGCAAATTTTGGTATTTGGGAGCCGTGTTTCATCCAAGGCTGGCTTCAAACAACACGAAAGATATTCGAATCATATTTTGAAACGTTCTTTGGGATAAAAGTGGTTTTGGAAGGTGAAAAGGATCTATCAGAGCTCATAACCAGACTCGGAATTTGAATATTTTTTCCTCGCATCAAATACACCACCCAAGGAAGTTCCTATCTGCCTTGTAATGTGAATCGTAAAATTTAAAAAAAAATCTTTGATCCAGCAGTTTATAACGTACGTTTGGCAGCTTAAAACATTTTCATTAAATTTTAAACTATAAACGTATTTTAAGAAACATTGTGTCGGTTATCATTGTTTCAAACGGGTGAGATAAATTGGAACTAGTCATTTTTTTAACTTTCTTTATAATCTAGATATTTTAAAGATCCACTTAAACAGTTCTTTAAATTAGTTTTAATTAAAAAAACCTAATTGATCGCATTAAAATAAAAATGAACGGAAAAATTTTTTAAAGTGTAACTTTATGAAAGTTAATAATAGAGATATTTTATTAACGTTTAATTATTCATCACCAAAAAACAAGTTTCCATCAAACTTTTTCGAATAAATATACAATAATTTATTCTGATACGCAAATACTTTTTTTTAAAGGAAAAAATTTTAAATTCATTGTAGTGATCGTAGCGCCATCTTGCATTCATGTTATTCTAAAGCGCTACCTATCTACTTTTCCTAATACAATCTATGTTAATACTTCGCCCGGGGAATCCCCGTTCTATGTATACGCGCGATAAGCGGTGATGTTACGATAGTAGTTAGTGAAATAAAGAGTTTATTTTTCTAATAGCGATGAAGTGCTTTAAACAACACTCTACATAGCACCACCACAATGGTGACCCGGACGTGCTTTTGAAAGAAGAGGAAGTTTGAAATATTGAGAACTTCACATCCTTTGAAATAAACCTTAAAAAAATAAATTACGATTGCGAATTAGAAGACTAATGTCAAAAATTTATTGAAGCTATATAAAATTCGAAATATGCACCATTTTCTGAGAATAATATTTGAAAATGCGTCAATTTCTGTACTATTTCGATGAATTAAAATCTACTCAGAATCTTTCCATATAAAAATTACTTTAATCACGTGAACTCCTAAATAAGGTTTTTAATCTTACCTAAGCTTAAGTTACTGAAATCAGAAGAGTTTAGTGGATTTCAGCGAAAAGGAAATCGATTTCAATTCGTGAGGTAATTCTTTAACTTAATTAGGAAAGGACTCAGATGATTTTCAACATTACTCTAAAATAAAAATCCTAATCTCAACTATTTCGTTTTAAGTATTCGTTTCTTTTTTTATGTTTTCTTAAATTGAATTTGTTTTTAAAATAGAGGGTTTAATTAAATCTAAATACGCAGGATTTAGAATATAGTCGTCTATTTTCCAACACTTGATTATCTTATACATGAAAGAAGACTTAAGGTGCCCAAATCTATCATTTAAAAAATTAAAGTAAGCGATAAACATGCTTGAATACATTACAAGCGGAAAATTAAAAAAAAACTTGTATTTTTTTAATCAGAAAAAAAAAATGAATGTGAATTGAGAACTTTTTGAAAAAAATTTAGGGTATCGTTTGACATTAACCAAAGAAAAATTTAATCTTTGAAATGACAGCATAAAAAAAATTCCAAGATAATCAGATATAATTTTCTAAAAAACTATTTTCCCTTACTAACAGGAGATTTAATTAAATAAAGCAAGATTCATTCTTCAGAAATTTTGTAAGATGCGTTCATTTGAATTTGCATTGAGGAATTCTAATTATTTAAATCAAACTAATATCGTGTCTTTTTCATTTAAAAGCACGAATTCGAAAGAAAAGGAATCTAATTAAATAATATAAATGGAATAATTTTATTAACTGTAAATGCTCTTAAAGTAATTAGCTTTTCCCCTCTTCTCCCTACTTTAGCACATTCTTGAACAAATTCCAAAAATATATTCCTTCATTGCTCTTAATACCGAATAGTTCGTTAAGTAGATGATTTTTCTTTTTCAAGTGCTCAGTAATCTGTTATGAAGGAATTTTTCATCGCTTTATAAATATTTTAAAAATTAAAAAATGACCCCAGTTGAAAAGGAATTGCTTTCTCCTGAAAATGCAAATCTGTAGGGAGAAAACTCCCTTTCTTCTAATAAATGGAAAATGCATAAAATGCAATATTGCTGCTTCAAAATATTGCTGATTTTGAAAGAAAATAAAAATTGTATTATGTCTCTCTCTTTTCTGGTTTTCAATTTTTCCTTTGTTTTATTGCTGTCGGCATGCTTTAAGATAGCTGGTTTTTGTTCTTTTTATTCTATTTAAAATGTTTTTTATATGTATATGAAGATTTCAAATTCCATAAAGTCTGAAGTTATCAACGATATATTTCGCCAACTTTAACAAAAAGTTGAGTTTAAACCTGACATCTTAAGAATTCGAGAAATCCATCTGAGATCAACCAATAAATTGAATCTTCTGAATTATACCACTTGTAGGAGCGACAGCCAAAACAGTCACAAAAAGAAGATTTTAAACCTGACATCTTAAGAATTTAGAAAACGCACTTCAGACCCACCGATAAATTAAATCTTTTGAACTATACTACTTCTAGGCGCGAGATACAAACATCACACCAAAATGTTGATTTTAAATCAAACATCTTAATAATTCGAGAAACCCACCTCGATTTCAATGATAAATTAAATCTGAATTTATTTCAGACTAACCAACAAGTTAAATCTTTTGAACTATACCACTTGTAGGAGCGATAGATGCAACCACAATGCTGGTGGAATAGCTGCACTTTTATCTTTAAAAAATACCACAATTAATCTTAATTCTATTATTCCTCCATTACGATCATCAATTTATATAGATCTCCTCATGAAATATTAAACAAGAAAAAACTAGTCAGAATCTTTCACCTCTCCATTAAATGCTAAGCACAGCACATGAAGGATTAATCATAATTCAAATGGAGTTGACATTCATGCCTTTATAAAAAACACTTTCTACATTTCGTCATCTCAAAATCCACATAATTTTACTTTAATTTCCCATATAATTATACCCAACTTAACATCTTATACTTTGGAATCTTAAAAAATCCCTCCGGGTGGCCCCTCAGAAATCGGGATGAGAAAATTCCGGCATAGTGGGTGATTCTCATCACTCGGTTAATTACAGAAATGGTATATGGTTGACTATTACCTACCGATGCCTCCTATTGGAAAGGTTGTATTGTGGCCGGTGATGCTCCTTAGGATTCAACTATAGTTACCACCAATGTTGTCTTGGTCTTCCAGTCATTCAAATTAACCCGAAGGTCTTCCGAGAAAGGATGGATTAAGGACGGAGTAGCTCTTTGTGGTTATTCGGGAGATCCCATCTTCTTAAATGGCGTATTTAGTTATCATAATCCTATCTTCTTTAAAATAAGCATTGACTCCCTATCTCCATTTCTCAGCCAAAACATCAAAAACAACAAATAGGCAAGTTTTTCCCAAATTTATTCGAAGAGAACCTTCCTGGAAGTCTATATCAACAACATTCTAAATAATGGAGAAATAATTAATAAACTGACTTGTTCAATAAAAACAGCCTTCAATGAGCTTTCTAATCAAGATGTATTCAGAAGTGCTCGAAAAGGTTTCTCCAAAGATCCCGAAGAAAATAGCACTGGAAAATAGGTACAAGAAAATGGGACAAAACCCCTTCCATTCTCTGTATAAAGGTTCCCAATAGTCCGCAAAATGAAATAGAAAATGTTATGAAAAACTAACTTCAATAAAATTCATACACAGATTTTTCTCTATTGGCGAAAATCTCGAGAGCAAAACTATACACGAGTGACTAGAAAGCTTACAAAACAATTAACATATTTCACAGTATTTGACTTCCAGGAGTTTTAATAGGAAAGCTAATTCTTTAAAATATGCTTTGAAAAACTCTTTTCAAGTGAATAGTGCTTCCTACGATAGCTGTCATAGCAGATATTCTGAAAAAAATATTAACAAATTCCATGACAATCTCATTACCACTCTTCTTCTAACTAAACCTTACTTCAAGAAATCTGTACTATCATCTAAATGCTAAATCACAAGAAAGCAATCAGTCCAGATGGAATGCCAAATTGTTTACTCTAAATACTATTACCTATTTCACTAAAATTTGTAATAAAAACCAGCAACCTCACATTTTCCAGAACAATGGTAAACTGCCTATATTTAAAAGGCTTACTAAATCTGGCCAAAATCTCAATCATCTCGGCTGCTATAGACATTATTTCTAAGCAACTTTAGCAAAACCTACGAAACCTATTTCTCATAATAATGTGCGATTACTAACTAGAGTTATTCCAGACAAGCATTGTGTCTTCATAGCTCAAAATAGCCTGATCCCTTTTCGACTCCAAATTCTATACTGAGGAGTAAAAAGCACTTGAGCGGATTTGGTGCTACTGTCCTAACTTCTAACAAATAATAGCTTCCCTATCTAATTAAAAATACCGTGAGCTTTCTTAAAACCAGAACTTACAGAACCAATATCATTCAAATTCTCCCTGAAATCGTATTGGCGATCTGCAAAGAAGCATTTTCTTATTAATACCCTTACCTTTGGCTCCTTGCAACTAAGGATATAAGAATTTTGTTAAAGGTATTATTGTGCAGACGATAATGCCCTCTTTGCTAAAAAAGAGTTAATTTCATCATCAACACAGGAAAATATGGTCTTCCCTCTGTTGAAAAATTTCGCATTCTCTGGCAGGATTGCAATTGATACTTCCAAAACCTATGCGATTATATTTAGAAAAAGGCACTCCACCAAATAATATTCTCAGATACCAACTTTCTTCGAACAAAACTCTTCTTGGGATCCAAAAATGAAGAGCCTACGTCTTCTTTTCTGAACAACATATTCAGTTTAAATAAACAAGTAAAATATAGTATCGAAAAATTTTGAAATCAATGTCATTAAATGATACCTCTCTTCGAAAGAAATTCTCCTCTTTCACAAAATAAAACTTTTCTCTAGAAACAAGCACTCAGGTTAATACTCATTCATATTACACAAGTTTATGCTCTTGATACCAAAAGTAATAATAAAAAGTTAAAATTCAGCAAAATAAAGTTATATGCAATGAAAAATACTTACTTCATGGCACGTCAGAAACGGCGTAGTTCAAAACCATCTCATAATACGATAATTATACATTTATTTGCATCTTCCAAGAAAAATTTTATCGCATATTCTAGCCCATGTCTATGTCCTAATCGGATCCCAAGCATAATTTCTTCTACGAAACGGGCTCTATCTCTTAAATATATCTGATTAAGCCTAATTTATGTATTAATGTACATCTGATTAATGCACTAATCAGATCCCAATCATAATTCATTTAACAATTCGACATATACATATTCCTACTCTTTACCAAACAAGCTCTTTCTCTTAAGTTCCAACAGTTGGTGTAATATCAATCGCTTTAGTGAATTAAAATGCTATTATTCTAAAATCAACAATTTTAACTGAAGTCACTGAATGTAAAATCTTACAATGCCTACTCTAAAACTGTATTTGGTAAATTTAATATGTTTTCTGTTATTCAGGAACAATTGAAGAAAAATTGAGAAGTACTTGGACTCTGACATCTTAAGATTTATATATTAATCTGTCTCCATCGTTACATAAAGCTCCATAAATTGCTTTTAGATCCTCGATTAAATAAGGGATAGTTAATAAATGAGTACATTTAGTAAAACTTGACCAACTTGAACCCAGTGCTTCGACAAAGACATCTCAATATCTATATCTCTATCGTTACATAAAGCTTCATAAATTGATTAGATCCTGCATTAAATAAGTGATAATGATTAATTAGTACATTTATTAATCATTAATAAATGCACTTTTATTAATCTTTGTTATTATGAAAATGCTTACAATGATGAAAATATTTTGTATTTTTACGACATGACAAAATGTCAATACATTATTTGCAATTGATACTTTACGCTCCATTTTTAATGCCTGCAATTAGTAAGTCTTTTTAGGATTTTCGTCGTTTTAAAACTAAATTTATTTTTATTTTTTTCTTCATTATTTCTCTTTTGGTTAATGAATTGAGAAAATTTCCGGTTTTAACGTAGCATCCAATTATAGTATTATAGCAATTTTGAAATGAACAGGTCTCAGGGATCGAATTTTGTGTTATGTTGATTTCGAATTTCGCTTGGAGCAATTATATGCGCTCAGCTACAGTAAACTGAACTGTGAAATAATGTTGACAAAATTAATTATATGATTCGGAAATTGAATATTGAAAGATGGAATTGTCATTCATTTTTCAAATCATTAATGTACCTTTTTCGAAATGGAACTCGAATGTCAAATCCATTAGAAAATATTAAGCAATCTGATTCAGCGCGATGTTAATTGATCATTATTTTTAAAATATAGCTAAAATCATTAATATATCTATCTTTTTGTATTTCCATTAAAAAATACACAATCTGAGGGGAAAAAATGTAAGCGATTTCACAAAAGAAATCCACCAACAACGCCATATTTAAGGAAATTTATTAATGCCAGACTATAAAGATCTTTCTCGTATATTAGTTGTCTTGATTTTAGCAACCAAAAGACGTATCAGAAAACTTATGAATTATTACTGTGAAAATATATTTTTTCATAAGAAGGAAAGAGCTCAACAAAAGCTTTCAGAACAATCAATTCTCTCACAAAGAATATCTTTTCTTTATTCTTTTTTATAAGCAGCTTGTTATTTTATTGTCTTAAATTGATTGCTTTTATCCGGGACGTCTTGCTTGCTGCAGTCATTGCACAATCTGTGTTTCTCACTTATTACGAAATTTTGATTAAATGCGTCCAACAACTGAGTGTAATAACTAAATTTTATGCTATTACATGATCGCATTTTGAAATAATTTGCATCAGTTAATAGCGGTAAGATATAGTAAAAGCTTTGTTTTGTTATTTTGCAAAATTATGGATGAAAGGACTTTTGCTAATTTCGAATTTGTTTTATACT
>JAPMOR010012777.1:0-12286 GCA_026543865.1 Argiope aurantia | reverse complement strand
ACATCAAAATAAAAATATTCGCATTTGAACTCACTTTTTCGTTAAACTTTTTTTGTTTTATGCTGTATGCGCATGAGCTTTACGGATGATATTGTATGTTTCTGTAAATAACGTTTCTTCTAAATTTCTTGTATTCAATGTATACAAGGTAAAGTTAGTGTAACCCTCAATAGAATTCGAACTCTAGATTTTCTCGAATCTTCACGTATCAGAGATAAGAGTCCGAAAAAAATATTTCAAACTATGCCTGTTAACACGATTCAAAAATTCGTTGAAGACCAATTCAATTTGATATTTAGTTTGAATAGCTCCTTATTAAATTTTGTCCGAACTTTATTCACTGGAAGTTAGTCTTTTCGGATGTGATAGATACAAAACGGAAAGAACTAGGTGGATAAGATTTGACATTGAGTTTTAGGGTGAAAAATGTCAATCAATATAAGTATGTTGAAGAATTTCCGACATCAGGACGCCTGTTTCTCATGCATGTAATAATCTTAACACTCAACGCACCGACATTGACAAATGACATTTGCTCTTTAATAGCTAAAATTGTAGTTCTATGGCGATTTTTGGTTGTAATAGCTCATTAGAAATGAATACAAAATGTATAACTGTGTTTCTTAGTACTAAGCAACAAGATTCTTATATCAGAATTCTATAAATGTTTGAGAGCCACATAGTGTTGACGGCTTTACCAGGGGTAGACAGGGTGGGAGGGGAGGGGAAAAATAGTTGACATAGTTCGCAAATTTTTATTTCAATATAAATAATTGCCTTTAGTCTTAAATTGAATGAGAATATCTTCATCTCTACTTTTACAACGCTATAATGTCCAATATATATATTCTGTTCTTTTGGGAGGGCCAAAATCTTCATTTCGATAAATTCTGTTATCACGTATTTATTAAAAGTTTGTCAATCTGAAAAATATGTTTCACAGAAAGGCAAAATGCTTGAGTTTTTTTTTAGTTAACTATTTCATGTTTGAAATGTAATTTTTTGTTAAGCAAGTTTTTATAATCATACAAGTAAAAACTATTTCAAAATTAAATTTTTAACGAGACTTCTTATTTTTTACTTCATGGAATTGCTATGTTGTAGCAAAAGTAAGAGAAACTTAATACTTGAAATAATTTTTATAATATTATTTAAGTATTTGAAACATTGTGTTTTGTTCATATAGAAAGTAAGATGTTTCAAATTTCGAATATGCTTAAAGTTTCTGTTGGGAAATTTCGGCATTAAGGTTCTGAATTCCAAATTCTTTTGTCTCCCGTACTTTATTGAAAAATGATGCAATGCATTTTTAACCTACTATTGCGCGTACTTAGTTTGAATAAATCACTTCACTTGACATTAAACATATAACTATTTAATCGGTATCGTATCTGACATTTATTTAACCGCAGCTAATATGCAAATATAAGAATTAAGAATGATATAAATAAATCTTATGTTTGTAATGTGGTTCGGTGCTGGTCCTGTAATGACCTTCTAAGTATTTATAAGTTCTTTCATCATATCTGTAATTAGTTCATGTGTTTAATTTTATTTCCTCTTAATAAATTGTGTTTAAATTAAACCTTTCCTTTTGTCGGACCCAATCTTTGGAGACTTTTTATTTGTCATTTCCACTGAAGTACTCTAATATCAAAACGACTCCCAGCCGTTATATAAGATATCACTTGAACAGTTTCTATTCTATTGACGTTTATTTTACAATTCTTTTTATTACCTGTATGTGAGAAGGAAATTTTAACTTTAAAATCGTTAATCGCCATTTCAACCATCAGCTCTAGTTCTTGTCTATTTTATGTAGTTAAGAGAGATGTTTTATTACTTCTGTATAATGCCGATCAGAAGACTCTATGTAATTATTTTCCCCAAGTAATTCAACGGCGTTTTCAAGACGCGGTTATTTCTTAAATTTATTCATCGAGTGTTTTAAAAAGCTTGTCGGATATGCATCTTTTAAGAACCGAGGGGAAAAAATGATAAACAAAATTATCCTAAGAAAGTTTTGCTGTTTTTAAATAATTACTGGTTAGCATTTTTTAGTAAATCTCAAAAAGTATAAAATTTCAGAAGAAATTCAGTTCTTTCGACTGCAGGGTTCAATCAAAGGATGCAGTGCATAAGCTTAAAATTCATTTTACCATTGCTACTTGTATTACGCGGGGAGATGTGGTTTAATTGTGCTTTCTTGTGTCCCCGAGTTTGTCGCCGATATGTCAGCCCAAAAAAGCAAGCCTAATAATTTTCCTAGTAACCCTAATACTGATTTGTTTACATTTTTTTGCTTATTGAGTTGTGCATCTACTACAGCAGTTTTGTAAGAAGTGAAAATTAAAAATCTACTAATAAACATCCATTAAAAATTTAATTAAATTTCGTTTTATAATTGAAAGTATTACTGATAATAAAACATTCCGCGTTATTTTTAAAATGAATTATGCATAGAAAACATTTATCCTTGCAATTCTTACAGGATTATGGCAGGCTAATAAAAATGGCCTGTTTACAAACAGGAAAGTAACTCTAAACATCTGTTCGAGCTTTCTGAATCGTTTGTCTATTTCACACTTTTTCATTTTACTATTATCTTACCATTCTAATGGAATTCTTTACGATTTGTTGTACCTTTAGTAGATTTCCTGTAAATGATTAGTCTATGAGAATTCAATAATCCGATGTCTGATAACCTAGATAATCAGAAATATTATGATCGAGAATATTGAGTTATATATATTTTTGAATTTGATTTTTGAAATTCAAAATATATACGGACAGAATAAAATCATTGAGAAGTTGTTTTTTTTTCATGGAAATGTTTCCTGCTCAAATAAAGAATTAGTTAAACCGAGCAAGTGTATTTATTCCTTCAAATTTCTTCTTAAGAAAGGCACCAGTGTCTAGTAGCGAAGTTATTAAGAAGGTACTTTCATTTTTCCTTGCACTGTTCTTGTTATTCTCAATATTCTTAAGTTTAATGAGCTAGTGAAGCTACTAGTTCCCACTCCCACCGATAGCGAAGACCTAAAATGTTTTTTAAATTAAAAAAACATTGTCCGGTGTTTTTTTGAGACTCCGAAGACATCTTGTATCTGATTTATTCCATTTTTTAAAATTATTTGAAAAAATCCATATTTTTGATGTTCTAACGAAGCTACTAGGTTGCGGCTGCCGCAGTTCTGCCCGGTGCTTTCTTTAGATGCCGAAGGCATCGCATTCTCTAAAATTTTTGTCTACTCTGCAGACCTGAGCAGCCAGTTTGCAAAAGTTCTTTATTTCAAAATTGTAAAGATAAGCAGCGACAACGACCCTAATTTTTAAAACAACTCTTCTCAGATAAACTAATATTTATTAGTCAAGATCATAGTTTTAATGCAGAAAGTGGTAACCGTGTTCTGCAGAATTGCTTATTTGGTCCACCATCTTTATTGGCGACTTTACATCCTTATCGTAGCAAGGGGCACACTAATTGCGATTTTATCGAAGATGTTTCCAGGGTTTCTGTTTTCTCTTGGAGGCATTAGTCTTTTAATAAAGCCCTGATCTATATCCCAAAGTCTTCCACGTATGTGCTCAACTCATCGAAATGAGCCTCTGGAAGAAACATTAAGTTCAGTAAAATGGCTAATGGGGAAATATCTTATTTTCTTAAACACTTTACTTTGCACCCGACTAAAAATAGGTCCAGAAGTTGGACTATAGAGGGGAACCACAGCGATCCTAAGAGGAGATTTGTTTAACACGTTTAGTGCCTTATAACCCATATTCGGGCGATAGCAATAGTTCTCATTCAGTGTAAACTTTTATGCCAGTAGAACATGCCTACGTTAAGTTTATCTCCTTTTTTATCCTATGAATCACCTGCGATTCATTTCTAGAATCTAATTAGATATCTCCTTTATTACAATTTAGAGTTAATAAAGACTTAATCCACTTATTAAATATTGATCCGAATCACAGGCAAGGTTCTTTGCAGTAAATATTTTAAATGAAATAAACAAGTCGCTGCTCGTATCGGGGATTTGAATTGTGTTTGTACAATGAAATCAATCTATTATAGGCTCTGGTATTTGTTCCAGTACCATTAGAACGAAAAGCTTCAATATTTTTAATAAAAGTTAATTTTTTTTCCCATAAGCTTTGGTACTGAAAATATTATCTTTCTAGAACCACTTCTTGAGGTTAGAATCCAAAGTATGCTGCCCATCAGGGACTCACCTACTTTAAGTTAGTACGGGTATATCCATCCTGAGGTACCCATGGATCTTTACTCCTTTCATATTTACTCTCCTCTACGCCTTTTACGGTCTGCTTGATCCTTTCATCCCTCGACGGCAGGCGAGGCAACTCTCCATGAAAAGCTGTTGCGTTCTGTTTCTTTTTGCTTTTCATATATCGTTATAAAACCCGAATTGTTGTCCGTGAGAGGCAACCCATTAGACGGATGGTGCACTTTGACCACCGGTGTATAAATCGGCTGGTAGCTACCAACCTGAGTTGCTGGTCTGCTAGGGATCCAGCGAAGGGGGTTATTTCTTGGGTTTGGCGTTAAGTGGGCACTTCTCCGGGATAATTCTGAGCGTATATATTCCGGCTGGCATTAAGGGCAAGCACCGAGGCTGGGAATAGCCAGAGCCGGTGGCTGTACTCCCTTGTTCGGCTCCGTAGGGGGTGGTGTGCTTGGCGTGGATCTTCTTTCCATATCATATAGGTAAAATAAAAACTGTTCTCCCTTCAGTGGGCATCACACAGTCCAAACTTTTGATCCAAATATTTTGTCATGTTTTCTTTGAGACCAATCGTGTTTCCGAGTTAAATTAAACTTTTAATTATGTATCTCCTTTCCTCGTGCAGAAGGCTTTTATAGCAACAATCGGTGGGGTTGTATCAATCCGTAAAATGCGTTGAACAAGCAAAATGACTTGCTTGTTGAAGTAAATTCTAAAACGCAAGCCTAACAAATAATAAAATTAAAAGCTTTAGCTAATATTCCTATTACTGTCAGTCCACACTTATGTTTAAATAACTCGAAAGGCGTTATAACTTCCCGGGAATTGTTTAATGTGTCCCGTGAAAAAATAGCAAAAGAATCGGAACCCTATGGAGTGACCAACGTATAACAGATTTCAATTTGGCGGAATAAACAAATCCTTCCCACCAAACATTATATCCTTATATTCCATAGCCCAAATATACCAGAATATATATATGCTGGTTACATTAAGTTACCTATTAGACATTACGTTCCAAACTCTTTCAGATGCTTCCAGTGCCAACGTTTCGGTCACTCGGAAGCCATTTGCTGAGGGAAACGCACTTGCGCCAACTGTGAAAAAACGGGGCCTTGTTAACCAGCAGTTTTATGCACCAGATAAGTGCGTAGATTGTGGAGGCAATCAAACATTCTCCCGAAATTGTAAAAGCTGGCAATTAGGAAAATAGATTCATTTTTAGATAAAATTTAGCAATTAAAGTAAAAGAAAACTTATCCTATCCTGAGGCCAGAAAAAAGTTGTTGGCCCAAACCCCTAAACATGAAATAAGCAACTCAGCTGTTGTACAGAAAACATTTTGTGAAAATTGTTTATGCACTAACTATACAAAAAGCAAATGGAAAACAACTCACCCATAAAATTTCAGATTCTGAAATGGGAAACCTACAACCAGTGCTCCTGAACCTAGTCAGTGAAACACAAACAAAATCCAAATCAAATAAATCCTTTACACTGAAATTTTTAAAATGTGGCCTATCTGCAAAAGATTTAAAGACCAAATTTAATAACTCCAAATTGCATACATCTGTCTCATAGGGACTCGCTAATTTGGGTATCGTCCACAAAGACATAACGTCCATTTTGCATGGAGCTCCCAACAGTTCAGAATTCATCTCACTTCATCCATCTCAGAAGGAGGATGAATTTAAAATGAGTTGCGATGTTTTGCAACCTCTACCAGTGTCCCTAATTCTTTTCCAGCAACAAAAACTTCTTAACGGGTACCTTCCTTTTTTGGAATTGTCGCGGCATTCGTTCCTAATTGAATGATATTAAGAAATTTTTCAACAAATTTTACCTGTCTGAGTGTTGAAGGGATGTTTTTGACACCAAACATTCCCATAAAATTACGTGGCCAGAACTCCTTTCGAAAAGATGCAGACACACAATATCACAGTTCTACAGGTATCTGCCTCTTCACTTCAAATCTCTATCCAAGCTCGCCTCTCAATTTAGAAACATCTCTATAGGCTGTGGCTGTACAAGTTCATGTACAGAAGTTAGTCACAGTCTGTTCTATTTACTTATTGCCATATGTCATCTGTCAACAAGATCTGGACAACTTAGTGGACCAATTTCTTTCGCCTTTTATCTTACCTGCAGACTTCAACGGACATGGTACTTTGTAGGATTCGGGTACTACAAATTCTCGTGGGAGGCAGACTGAGCAGTTTATTTCTACCAACTCTCTATGCCTACTCAATACTGACGTACTTCCACGAACCCACACGTACCTTCCACAGTCTTATGTTCACCTGAACATCTGCCGTTGCTAACCTTTGCTGTTAGTAGCGATTTATATAATAGCGATCACTTTCCTATTGTCTCCTATGCTGATAGCTGTGGTGCTACTATTTGTCTTCCACGTTTCTTATTCCTGCGGACGTACTGCACATCTTTTTCTCAATTTACAGATATCACTCAGACTATGATCAATAAATCAGACATCTCGGAAGCAGTACAATATATCGTCATTACCATAATACCAATAACCGCCAATAACACCAACCCAAAATCATCCCCACGTTTAAGAAAATTTCGAAGACTGTGGTGAAACGAAAAATGTCGTGAAAGCCACAAACAGAAAAAAATATGGAAAAAAATTTAAAAATTATCCGTTAGTAGAAAATCTTGCTTTTAAAAGAGTCAAAACATTAGCTCGTCGCATTCTCCATCAGTCAGAGGAATTCATGGGTATCATATGCTTCTTCTATAACCCCCTCAGAGGCTCACCTACTATAGGTGAGTACGGGTGTCCCAATCCGGAGGTACCCAGGGACCTTTACTCCTTTTATGTTTACTCTTCACTGCGCCTTCCTCTTTCTCCTTTTTTTTTCTGTCCCTCGAGGGTACGCGAGGGAGCTCTCCATGAGAAGCTGTCACCGCTCTGTTTGCTTCGTGCTTCTCATGGACAGCAAATACCACCGCGTGTTTGCCGTGCGTGGCGACCCATTAGACGGGTGGTGCACTGTGGTCCCCGGTGTATCAATCAGCCGGTAGCTATCAACTTAAGTTGTAAGTCTGCTAGGGATCAAGCGAAGGGGTCACTCCTTGGGCTTGGCGTTAAGGGTGGTCACTGTCCCCGGAGGTGACTCCGAGCATATAGGTTCCGGCCAGCACTAAGGTAAGTGCCGAGGCTGGGAATGGCCAGAGCCGGTGGCTGCCTTCCCTTGTTGGGCTCCGTGGTGGGCGGTGCCGTCGGACCTGAAATTTTATCTATATCGTACCTATAACAGTCAGTCCACATAATTCTCTAAATTACTCTAAAGGTGTAATAACATGCGGGGAACTCTTTAATGTTCCTTTAGACGAAATAACAAAAGAATTGAAATCCCAAGCAGTTACAAACGTACGCCAAATAACTATTAGGCGGGATGGGAAACTCATCCCCACAAAACATTACATTCTGACATTCCATAACCCTCAATTACCCGAATATATATACGCTGGATACATTAAATTACCTGTTAGACAGTATATCCCTAATCCTTTAAGGTGTTTTCAATGCCAACGTTTTGGCCATTCGAAGGCCAACTGCCGCAGGACTCTTACTTGCGCCCGCTGTGCAGAAAAGGGCCATGATAACCAGCAGTGTTCGGCACCAGAGAAATGTGTCAACTGCAATGGCAACCACACATCATTCTCTCGATTATGTGAACACTGGCAATTGGAGAAAAAAAATAACCACAACTAAAATAAAAGAAAGCATTCCTTACCCCGAAGCCAGAAAGAAAATTCTAGCCCAAACACCAAAACCTGGTCTCAGCTATGCTTCCGCTACTCAAAAATCCTTTTGCAAAAATTGCTCATGTTCAGATTGCTTAAAACGCACTCCTAATTCAAACGTTCCTGATAAGGCATCTGAATCTGATACAGAAAATTCTTCAACCTGTCCCTCCGAACCTGTCAAACAAAAAACACCAAAACAGAAAGCAACATCTAACAAAGCTTTAAAGCTAAAGCTTTCCAAACGTGGCCTTGCTCAAAAAGATTTATCATCAAAATTTAAAAAATCCATTTTACAGAATTCGGTTGCTCTGGGACTTTCGAACGAGGGCATAGTACACAGGGACTTAGCTTCCATTTTTGGCGGCAAGCCGAAAACTCATGATCTTATTTCCCTTCACCCATCAGACGAAGAGGATGATTTGAAAATGAGTTGTGATATTTCGCAACATTCTAACACAGCTTCTAGTTTCTCTTCCATTACAAATCTTTCTTAATGGGTACCTTCCTTTCTTGGAATTGTCGCGGCCTTCGGTCCAAACTCTCTGACATTAAGACAATTCTCAACAAATTTCATCCTGCCTGTTTCTGCGTTCAAGAAACATTCTTAACTGCCAACATTCCCATTAAATTACGCGGCTACAACTGTATTCGAAAAGATGCAGACACAGGCACTCACAGTTCTGGTGGTGTATGTATCCTCACATCTAATCTTTATCCGAGCACACCACTCACTTTACATACGCCTTTGCAGGCTGTGGCTGTGCAAGTTCACACACGAACGTTAGTCACAGTCTGCTGTATCTATCTGCCGCCTCATGATGTCATTTGTCAACAAGATCTTGACGACTTACTGGACCAACTTCCAAAACCTTTCATTATACTCGGCGATTTCAATGGACATAGCACTTTGTGGGATTCGGATAGCACAATTACTCGTGGGAGACAGATCGAACAGTTCATATCAAATAACTGTATCTGTCTTCTGAATAATGACGAGAAAACATACTTCCATAAACCCACACGTAGCTTCCATAGTCTTGACTTGGTCATTTGTTCTCCCGAGCTTTTTCCATTGATGAATTTTAAGGTTGATGATGATCTATACAATAGTGATCATTATCCTGTAATAGTCTCTCAAGCCGATAGTGGTGTTCCGACTCGCTGTCCACCACGTTTTATATGTCAGCGAGGAGACTGGACTGCATTCTCCCAGCTGACAGATATTACAGAGGCAATGGTCAAAACTACCGACATCACGGAAGCAGTATAGCATGTTGTTGATATCATAATACACGCCGCAAATGCCTCCATACCAAAGACTTCCCCACATCTACGTAAATTTCGTAGACCGTGGTGGAATGATGCTTGTCGCGACAGTCTTAAAAGCCAGAAAAAACGCTGGAACATCTTTAGAAGGTACCCTACGACAGAAAATCTTGTCGCTTTTAAGAAAGCCAAAGCCTTAGAATCTTGGATCAATTTTGTGTCCTCAATTACTTCCTCAACTTCCACTAAACTTTTGTGGAAAAAAATAAAAGCTGCAAATGGGATCTACAACGAATCTTCAATTTCATTTTTAAAAACAGCAAACACAGTGCATTCTTCCCCATTAGATGTAGTAAATATCCTCGGGCATGCATTCGCACAAGTTTCCGCAACAGATTCTTATAGTCCTAAGTTTCTGGCAATTAAAAATCGTGCGGAACGGTTACCTTTGCGTTTTCATGAACGAAATACCTCTCCTTATAACTGAGTTTCGTTTGTATGAATTAGAAGCGGCATTATCTAAAACTCACGATACCAGTCCCGGGCCAGATGGAATTACATATAACATGCTTCGCCATTTGAGTAGAACTTCTCTTTCAAGTCTGTTATTACTATTTAACAGAATTTGGACTGAGCAAAAGTTCCCTGCACAATGGCACGAAGCTATTGTGATTCCAATCCTAAAACCTGGAAAAGATCCTTCGAGCCCTCTGAACTACAGACCAATAGCACTGACAAATTGTCTTTGCAAAACCTTTGAGCGAATGGTTAATACGAGGCTAGTATTTCAATTAGAGAAACAGGGATGTATCTCCCCGTTGCAGAGTGGTTTCCGTAGAGGAAGATCTACTTTCGACAACCTGGTTCTTCTGGAAACCCAAATACGAAACGCCTTTGTTAAAAGAAATCACCTTGTCTCTATTTTTGTTGACATTGAAAAGGCTTATGATCGTACATGGCGACATGGTATACTTTTTACACTTTTTACCTTCGGTTTTAGAGGTAATTTACCAATATTTTTAAAACACTTTTTATTTTGTAGAACGTTTCGTGTTCGCATGAGTAATTTTTATTCTGATAATTTTATCCAGGCTGAGGGAGTCCCGCAAGGAAGCGTCCTCAGCGTCACACTATTTACCCTTCATATTAGTCAGATTTTAAATATCTTGCCACCATCTGTTCATGGAAGTTTATATGTTGATGACCCTCAAATCTCTTGTCAAGGCCAAAACATGTCGTTAATTGAGAGACAGCTGCAGAACGCAGTTAACAAGTTGGTAATGTGGTGTGATAATGGGCACACTATATCTGCCGATAAAGGTCGGTGCATCCATTTCTGCAGGAAAAGAAATATTCACCTTGATCCAAACATTCATATTCAAAATGTTCCTATTCCTGTTTCTAAAGAAGTACGTCTTTTGGGAGTGATTTTCGATCACAAGCTCACCTTCCTTCCACATGTTTTACACTTGAAGAAGAAATGTGAAAAATCTCTAAATATTTTAAGTGCTCTCCAAGACATCGTGGGAAGCCGATCGAACCTCCCTTCTTCGTATTTATGAGGCAGTCATTCTTTCTCGTCTAGATTATGGATGCATGGTGTATGGATCTGCTCGCCCTAGTGTTTTATACAGGCTGGATACCATTCATCATAGCGCTCTATGAATCTCTTCAGGTGCCTTTAGAACTTCACCCGTAGAAAGGCTGTATAATATTTGTCACCAGCTACCTCTTGATTTAAGACGGAAAAAATATCTATATTATATTTTTTCTGTGTACAGACTGTGCCGAACCATCCTTTGTTTAAAATTGATCTTCCGGCTAGTCTTCGAAGAATTTATGACGCTCGACCCTATCATGTTCTTCCATTTTGTGAGAGAATCAAAATGCTTCTGCATGACTTGGACCTTAACAATGTTAATATCAAATCTGTCGATTACTTTTGCATTCCTCCCTGGGATGTTCCGCAATTTTCATTCTTGAATCCATTTTATAAATTTGATAAATCTGTGACTCCGCCTGTGGTTTTCCAGCAACTATTTTCTAGCCATCGCTGTTTGTACTCATCCCACCTACCATTTTTCACAGATGGCTCAAAATCGGAGGAATATGTTGGTTGTGGTATTGTCACTCCGTCTCATACTTTGAGCTATCGCCTGCATAAATATAACTCTGTGTATACCGCTGAGTTAGTGGCCATTTCCTATGCTCTTCAGGAAATATCGCCTGCTACTCAGCATAATGTAATTATTTATACAGACAGCATGAGCGCTTTAGAAACTCTGTCTCACTACAACAATCGAATGCACCCCGAGGCTTTCAAAATTTTATACTATTTACAACAACTTCAGAAAGAGGGTTGTAATATTACCTTTTGTTGGGTGCCGAGTCATGTAGGCATTTCTGGCAACGAAGCGGCAGACTCAGCTGCGTAATCTGCTTCATCTTTTTTGACACAAGATCTTCCCTACTGCGATATCAATAAAACTCCTATTAGCCGCCTTAATTCCACTTGGCAAGAAAAATGGGATAAACAAATACATAATAAATTGCATATAATTAAACCTTCCATTGATGTCTGGCCTGCTCTACCTATACGAGAGTTAGACGTCAAACTAACTCGTCTCCGTATAGGACATACTCGCTTTACTCACCGCCATCTTCTCTTTGGCGAGAGACCACCAGTCTGTCCTCGATGTAGTGTTGATTTTAGCATTGTTCATATTTTGGTTGAATGTAGTTCATTTAATAATCATCGTCATTTTTATTTTAATTCGTTGTCAGTAAATATGCGAGACTTGGTGGGCGAAAAACACCATCCAAATATTTTTAACTTTTTAAAATCCATTTGTTTTTATACTCGGATTTAACACATTTCCCTTTTCCATTGTTTGTAAATGTTTTTTGTTTTTACTTTGTGTATCGTGATATTTAAGGAGCTTTATCTTTGTACAGTTGTTTTGTATATTTTATAAAACATGTATCTTTTGGTTTTAAATTTT
>JAPMOR010012775.1:0-17742 GCA_026543865.1 Argiope aurantia | reverse complement strand
TTCTTTAATAGATCAACTTCCTGTTCCTTTCATATTGCTTGGTGATTTTAACGGGCATAGCATCCTATGGGGAAATGAGAACACTAACTCTCGTGGCCAGCAAATTGAACAATTGATTTATGATCATAATCTCTGTTTGTTAAATAGTGATGAAAAGACATATTTTCACGAGCCCACTCATTCATTTCACTCATTAGACCTTGCTATATGTTCTCCAATATTACTCCCACTTTTAAACTTTTCCGTTGGAACAGATCTTCTTAATAGTGACCATTTTCCAATTTTGATTCACCTTGCTGATATTGTTAGGATGGCACAACGACCATCTGTCTATTTATTCCAACGAGCAGATTGGGACAGCTTTCAGCAGTTGGCAACAATCACTGAGGCAATGGTTAATTGTTTGGATATCTCAGAAGCAGTTGAACAAATAACTGAGATCATATTATATGCCGCTGATAATGCAATCCCGAAAAGTTCTACCAGACCTCATAAGCTTTCAAAACCTTGGTGGAATAATGCCTGCCGTGAAGCACAGAAGGCGCAAAGTAAGCGATGGGACATATTTAGAAGGCGTCCAACAACAGAAAACCTCGTTGCATTCAAATATGCAAAGGCATGTGCTCGCAAAATACGAAGACGTAGTCAGAGAGAATATTGGATTCGATATGTCTCTCGTATTAGATCCAATATCTCTAGTAAAATATTATGGAAGAAAGTAAAGGCTGCCAATGGTATATATCAAGAATTTACCTTTCCTATTTTAAAAAAGAATTCTTTCACATACTCATCGCCACGAGACATTGCAAATATCATTGGTGAAACATTTTGCAAAGTGGCTAGCTCAGATAGCTATAATCCTACGTTTTTAAAAATAAAGAACTGTGCTGAGCGACAACTAATTAACTTTAAAATACGCCATACCCTTCCATATAACTCTGAATTCGATATGTGTGAGCTGCAAAAGGCACTTACAAAATCTAATAATACCAGCCCGGGACCCGATAAAATTTCATACCACATGCTTCGTCACTTAAGTGTTCCTTCGCTTTACAATATTCTTCGCCTTTATAACAGAATTTGGAATGAGGGAATGTTTCCTTCGCAATGGCAGGAAGCTATTATCATTCCAGTTTTAAAACCAGGGAAAGATCCGACAGATCCTTCAAACTATCGCCCTATTGCACTTACGAGCTGTCTAAGCAAAACATTTGAAAGAATGGTCAATTTCCGACTTATCCATCAACTAGAATTAGAAAAACTCATACCAATACATCAAAGTGGATTTCGCAAAAGTAGATCTACTCTAGACAATATTCTACAGCTGGAGACAGAAATCCGTAATGCATTTGTGCTCAGAAATCATTTGGTCTCGATATTCATAGATATTGAAAAAGCATATGATCAGACATGGCGTTATGGAATACTTCGAACCCTCTTTGAGTTTGGGTTTCGTGGCCAATTACCGCTTTTTATTGAAAATTTTTTATCTCGCCGTGTTTTTAAGGTCCGTGTTGGATCAACTTTATCAGATTCTTTTATTCAAATGGAAGGCGTTCCTCAGGGTAGCGTATTAAGCGTTACCCTTTTTATCATCCACATTTCAAAAATTCTTTTAATGCTTCCTTCATCAGTTTTAGGCACATTATATGTTGATGATTTACAAATTTCATGCCAGGGATCAAACATGAGACTGATTGAAAGACAACTGCAAACTGCTGTGAATAGTGTTGTCAAATGGTGTGATCAGAATGGATACAAAGTTTCATCAAGTAAAAGTAGTTGCGTCCATTTTTGTAGAAAACGTAGTATTCACCCTGAACCAGAAGTTTATATAAACAACAGAGTTCTCCCTGTGGTCCCAGAAGTTCGTTTTCTCGGGGTAATTTTTGATCGAAAGCTTTCTTTCCATCCTCACATCTCCTTTCTACGCAAGAAATGTGGAAAAATGCTAAATATTCTAAAGGTTCTCTCCAACACATCTTGGGGAGCTGATAGGACATCATTACTCCGAGTATATGAAGCTCTGATTTTATCTCGTATAGACTACGGGTGTTTAGCATATGGCTCTACCAGCAGTACTGCTTTGAAGAAACTTGATACAATTCATCATTCTGCTCTGAGGATTTGCTCTGGAGCTTTTCGCACATCCCCAGTGCAAAGCTTATATGTGATGTGCCATCAACTTCCATTATCTCTGCGTCGCCAGAAATTGTCATTGCAATATTATTTTAAAATTTCATCCATACCTAAGCATCCTTTAATTTATACCACTCTCAGTCAATTTTTAGAGCGAATTTATAATGCTCGTCCAACGGCTATCCGTCCTTTTTATGTACGCATGAAATCTTTCATTTCAGGCACAGAACTTTCTGAAGTGAGCATATTGTCTATTGACCGTTTCTACTTTCCTCCCTGGAATACACCATGCATTTCTCATATAAATCCATTCATTGGTTTCAAAAAATCTCATATTGATGCACACTCGCTTCAGCGAATATTCCTTGAGCATCGTGCCCAGTATAGCAAATATAAAGCTATCTTTACGGATGGTTCGAAAACGATGAATCATGTTGGTTTCGGTGTTATTTTAGATAACACTCCTTATAATTATACTCTCCCCAAATACTGCTCAGTGTATACGGCAGAAGCAACTGCTATTTTATGTGCACTGCAAAATATTTCTTCATCTGACTGTCGCAAATTTTGCTTATACACCGACAACATGAGTGTTTTGAAACAGTTACAAAATTTTGATTATTCTTGTCATCCGATTGTTGCACAAATCCTGGAGCAACTATCAATACTGGCTAACAGAGACTTCGACATAATTTTCTGCTGGGTACCGAGTCACGTTGGAATCCATGGCAATGAGCTTGCAGATCAGGCTGCAAAATCAGCTTCAGGACCTTTCAATTTCCGTGTTCCCTTTTGTGATGTATCAAGTTATATCAAACGATACATCGATGAAAAGTGGCAAGAAGTTTGGGACAGACAGGTTGATAACAAACTACATGCTATCCAACCAAAAATAAATATGTGGTCAGTTTTACCAAACCGATGCGCAGATGTAAAATTAATTCGTCTACGAATCGGACACACAAGATATACCCATAGACATTTGCTGTTTGGTGAACGAGCTCCTCATTGTACGAACTGTGGAGTGATCAATTCTATTGCACATATTCTTACTCAATGTCCTAATTTTACTTTTGATCGTTTAACTCACTTTCATTCGCCTATTTTAAATTTACAGGACCTAGTGGGTGAGAAACCTCACTTAAATCTTTTTAACTTTTTAAAAGCCATTGGTTTCTTTCATAGCATTTAAAATTTGAGTTTTATTTTTCTTTTGCCAAATCATTATAAATCATAGACCTTCTAAGCTTTTGACGTTTTACAATGTATCCTTGTTTTATTTACACATTTTATACTTCTATGATGGAACTATCTAAATATCCTTGTGAATGGCGCAGCTTGTCCTAAATTGGACCTTGTGCCAGAAAAACTTAACTATACCATACCATACTATACCATACCAATACCTAAATTTCAAGTGAACAAAAAACGAGCTGAAGAAATCAATTTAAATTTTACTGCACGTAGATCTTTTGCATATAATAGCGCTTTTAAGCTGTTTGAGCTGAAGAAAACCTTGCATCAAGCACATGAAACTAGTCCTGGTCCTGATGGAATCACTTACAGTATGCTTCGCCATTTAGATGAGGTGTCACTGTCCAATTTGTTAAAACTTTTTAATCGAATCTGGTCTGAGCATAAATTCCCTACACAATGGCAAGAGGCAATAGTGATTCCAATCCTTAAACCAGGAAAGGATCCTGCCAGCCCTTTGAACTACAGGCCAATCGCTCTGACGAGTTGTATGTGCAAGACTCTCGAGCGTATGGTAAATGCCCGCCTAGTGTTTGAGTTGGAGAAACATGGATACATCTCACCGTTGCAGAGCGGCTTCCGACGAGGAAGATCAACATTTGATAACATAGTTCTTCTGGAGACACAAATTCGTAATGCCTTTGTTCGCAGGAATCATCTAGTTTCCATTTTCTTCGATATTGAAAAGGCTTACGATCGTACGTGGCGTTACGGTGTTCTGCAAACACTTTTAAATTTGGATTTTAGAGGAAACCTCCCTGTTTTTATTCAAAACTTTTTGACTACTCGGATATTTCGTGTACGTGTCGATGATTTTTATTCTGATCCTTTTATCCAAGCTGAGGGCGTTCCACAAGGATGTGTCCTCAGTGTTACGCTTTTTATAACTCACTTTAGCGAAATTCTACGCCAACTTCCACCATCTGTTCAGGGGACACTATATGTTGATGATTTGCAGATTTCTGCTCAAGGCTGTAATATGCACTTGATTGAAAGGCAACTACAGAATGCAGTGAACAAACTAGTTTCCTGGTGTGAAAGAAATGGGCACACTCTTTCTTCAGAAAAGAGTCGTTGCGTACATTTCTGCCGGAAGCGAAACATGCACCCAGATCCTCTGATTAACATTCAAGGAAACGCCATTCCTGTTGATGATGACGTGCGATTCTTGGGAGTGATTTTTGACAAAAGACTCACTTTCCTTCCGCATATTCTATATCTGCGAAAGAAGTGTGAGAAATCTCTTAACATCTTAAAAGTGCTGTCAAATACTTCTTGGGGTGCAGATCGGCCATCCCTTCTCCGAATATACGAAGCCGTTATTTTATCCCGTATAGATTATGGTTGCATGGTATACGGTTCTGCACGCCCTTCTGTTTTACGCAGGCTTGATACGGTGCATCATTCTGCCCTGAGAGTTTGCTCCGGTGCTTTCCGCACATCACCTGTAGGAAGCCTATATGTCATCTGCAATCAAATGCCTTTAGATCTGCGACGTCGCAAATTAATTGCACAATATTATTTCCGAGTGCAATCAATTCCGAAACACCCTGTTAAGCAGTTGTCTCTTCCAGGTGGTCTTCGGAGACTATATGATGCACGTCCCTATCACATCCTTCCCTTTAGTGAGAGAGTAAAATTTCTGCTGAATGATTCGGGACTCCATGAGGCTACAATTCAACCTATTAATTACTTTTCTTTCCCACCTTGGGATACTCCAAATTTCTCATTCTTGAACTCGTTTACGGGATTTGACAAATCCAGAACAGCACCTATTATATTTCAGAAACTCTTTCAAGATCATCGCAGCCAGTATTATTCGTACACAGAAGTATTCACTGATGGGTCAAAATCTAATGGTCATGTCGGTAGTGGTGTTGTTTTACCTACTGAGACATATAACTACAGTTTGCCCACATCATTCTCTGTTTTGACTGCTGAATTGGTTGCAATAACATACGCCCTTGAAGTGATTTCATCTTCTTGTACACGCACCTTCTGTATCTACACTGACAGTAAGAGTGCTTTGGAATCTCTTTCCAACTTCAATAATCTAATGCATCCGGTTGCTTTGGAAATCCTGATTTTTCTTCAATCCCTTGAAAACAAAGGGTTTGAAATTCTATTCTGCTGGGTTCCGAGCCATGTCGGAATACTGGGAAATGAAATGGCAGATGCTGCAGCAAAATCCTCAAGCACTTTTCGTGAGCGAGCGCTCCCACATGGCGATGCAAAGACATGTTTTGCTCAGCACGTTCACATGTTGTGGCAACAATCTTGGGATCAGCAGATTTCCAATAAGCTACATTCTCTCCAACCAATGATTCGATTATGGCCTACCATGTCAGTGCGTGGGCTTGATGTAAAACTAATTCGGCTCCGCATTGGTCATACACGCTTCAGCCATAAACACCTTTTATTTGGTGAACCATGTCCAAAATGCACGACATGCCATACAGTTTTAAGTGTTCGTCATGTTTTAATTGAATGTCCTGTTTTTAAAAATCATCGGTTACGGTTTTTTAATGCAGTTTCTATAGACATGCTTCAACTATTGGGTGAGAAACCTCACTCTAATATTTTTAAATTTCTACAGACAATTGGTTTGTTACATTTTATTTAGGATTTGATCAATTTGGAATCCTTTTTCGAGTGTCGGTAATTTTTGAACTTTTATTTTTTTCATGAACGGTTTTTAAATACAGTTTTAATGCATTAGCTTGCGATTGGAATTTTTAACCTTGCCTGGTTTTTAATCGGAATAAATTTTTTTCAATGCCTTCAAAATGCTTCTTACCATTTGATTGGCGCAGCATGGCCAAATATGGCCTTTGTGCCAGGAAACCTAAAAAACCAACCAACTTCTAAGGTTTCTCCAAATTAGGGGGTTTGAGATACTCTTTTGTTGGATTCCGAGTCATGTCGGAATCATTGGCAATGAACTCGCGGATAATGCTGCAAAGAGTGCGTCTATGTTTCTTCAGAGAGACATTCCATTCAGTGATGCGAAAAAGGCAATTCAACGTCATTTTTACTCACTCTGGCAGGAGTCATGGAATGTTCAAATAAATAACAAACTTCACACTATAAAACCTGTCATTTCATCCTTTCCTCTTACCTATGCATGAGCTAGACGTTAAATTATCTAGACTCCGCATTGGCCACACACGTTTTACACAGAAACATCTTTTATTCGGTGATCGAGCTCCACTCTGCACGAGATGCAAAATTATTTTAACGGTTCATCACCTTTTGGTTGAATGTCCCGATTTTAAACATCGCCGTTTAAGATTTTTTCATGTTGCAACAGTGGACATGCAAATGTAAGTGGGGGAACGTCCACACAAAAATCTTTTTAAATTTTTAAAAGCAATTGGTTTTTTATCATCTTATTTAATATTCCCTCTTATTGCCATTTTTTACCCTTGTTCATAATGTTAAGAGTCACTCCAATATAATTTTATCAATTAGTTTCCAATTTTACACATTTTTATTTAAGACGAGTGTTTAATATTTAACCATAGGTCTGACGCAGTATGGTCAGGTATGGCTCTTGCGCCACTAAACCTCACAATCCAATCCTGTCACCTTGGGCCTAGCGTCACAGGGTATTGTTCATAAAGATTTGCCGTCAGTTTATGGAGACATATCCAATAACCCTGATTTCAAACTACATCCATCTGAGGATAAAGAGGACCTTGAGATGACTTGTGAAGATCGGACAACTCCAACAAATGTTTCTATCCCTCCTAAAAAAAAAAGTCTTGCCCTTCATTATCTTCCCTGCTTGATAAGACACCTCATGTCCAAATTTTTGCTTTTTTAAAGTCCATAAAGTTTTATCCATTGATTTAAATCTTGTTTACTTTTTAGCTTCCCCTCATCTTCTCTTCGATAAGTGTTTTAAAATGAGAATTTTACCCATTGTTTGGCGCAGCATAGCCAACATCATGGCTCTTGCGCCATAAAACCTCAAACAATAATCAATCCCTCCTAAAAAACCGCTCTCTTAATGGGTTTTTTTTCTTGGAATTCGTGGCCTTCGTTCCAAAATTTTTGACATCGAGTCTATGATTAATAAATTTCTGCCCATCTCTTTTTATCTTGAAGAAAATTACTTGAAATCAGACTTTTCTTTGAAATTGCGCGGTTATCATTGTGTTCGGAAGGATGCAACTACGGAAACTCACCCTGTCGGGGGTGTCTGCATCTTAACATCTAATCTTTATCCGAGCACATCTCTCGCTTTACAGACTTCCCTGCAAGCTGTGGCTGTACAAATTCACGTTCGAATTTTGGTCATGGTTTGCTATGTTTATCTACCCCCCAACGGCATCATTACTCAGCAAGACTTAAACATCTTACTTGACCAACTTCCTTCACCTTTCTTGCTCGTAGGTGATTTCAAAGGCCATAGTGTTTTATGGGATTCGGATAATACAAATTCTCGTGGACGGCAAATAGAACAGCTCATTTCTGACGACTTTCTCTGCCTGCTGAACACGGCCGAAAAACGCACTTCCCACTTCCACGAACCTACGCTTACCTTTCATAGCATTGATCTGGCAATCTGTTCACCCGAGCTTCTACCGTGGTTAACTTTTTCAGTTGAAAGTGACCTATTTATTAGTGATCACTTCCTTGTAATTATCTCCCACACTCATGATGACCATGCTACTCAACGTTCACCGCTTTATATATTTAAGAGGGCAAACTGGTCACTTTTCACAAAACAAACAGAAATCACCACGACTATGGTTAGAACGGCAGACATTTCGGAAGCGATATAAAATGTTATTGATTGCATTATACGCGCCGCCAATATCTCTATCCCAAAACGTTCCGCTTGTCTCCGCCCCTCGGGGTCTCACCTACTATGGGTGAGTACGGGTGTCCCAATCCCGAGGTTCCCAGGGATCTTTACTCCCTTTATGTTTACTCTCCACTGCGCCTTCTGCTTTCTGCTTTTTTTTCCTTCCCTCGACGGCAGGCGAGGGAGCTCTCCATGAGAAGCTGTCGCCGCTCTGTTTGCTTCTTGCTTCTCATGGACAACCAAAAGCCACACGTGTTGGCCGTGCGTAGCGACCCATTAGACGGGTGGTGCACTGTGGTCCCCGGTGTATCAATCGGCTGGTCGCTAACCACCTGAGTGGTTAGTTTGCTAGGGATCAAGCGAAGGGGCTACTCCTTGGGCTTGGCGTTAAGGGTGGTCACTGTCCCCGGGGGCAGCTCCCAGCGTATAGGTACCGATTAGCACTAGGGTGGATGCCGAGGCTGGGAATGACCAGAGCCGGTAATTGCCTTCCCTTGTTGGGCTCCGTGGTGGGCGGTGCCGTCGGACCCGAATCATTTGTCATATCGTATGGGCTCCGCCAAACGTGGTCCCTTCAGTGGGCATAAAAACATTCCAATATCTTTCAACTTATCGAATCATTTCGATCCATTTTATATTGTAAAGCGAGTTTCTGCAAATAACGAAACATTTCAAACTGTATCTCCATTTCTTGTGCAAAAGGCTATAACGGCAACAGTGGTCGATGTTAAATCCATTCGTAAAATGCGCTCTGGTGACTTGCTTGTTGAGGGGAATTCTCGTAAGCAAGCCCAGCAGATTCAAAAATTAAAAGCATTGGGAAATATAGCAATTACTGTAAGTCCTCACCAGTCGTTGAATACCTCTAAAGATGTCATTACCTGCGGGGAACTCTTAAATGTCCCTGTAGATGTAATAAAATCGGAAATGAAACCTCAAGGAGTTATAGATGTCCGCCGCATCACCATACGGCGTAATGGACAACTCCTTGAAACAAAACATCATATCTTAACGTTTCAGACACTCAAACTTTCAGAATTTGTTTACGCAGGTTACATACGACGCCAGTAAGGCCGTATATTCCGAATCCACTCAGATGCTTTCAGTGCCAGCGATTTGGCCATTCTAAAGTAAATTGTCGCGGGTCTTTAACATGTGCCCGCTGTGCAGAAAAAGGGCATGATAGCCAGGAATGTTCCGCACAGGAAAAGTGTGTGAACTGTAAAGGCGATCACCCTTCCTTTTCCCGATCATGCCCGAGCTGGCAGCTTGAAAAACAAGTAATCACAATAAAAATCAAGACGATCTTTCATATCCCGAAGCCAGGCGTAGAGTTCAAGTACAACCTCCTATTCCTGGTAAAAGTTACGCTTCTGTTGTCCATAAAACATTTTGCGCAAACTGTTCGTGTAATAATTGTATAAAATTTCACACTACTTCAAAGCCACCTGAAAACATTAGGAATTCTGACTCTGAACATTCCAACAATAGTACACTTGACAAACCCAAGAAACCACAAAAGAAATTGAAGAAAAAATTGCAAAACTCGCTGACGTTGAAGTTAGCAAAACGCGGCATTTCAAAACCGGAACTGCCTTTAAAATTGAAAAAGTCAACAGCTAAAAATTCCGTCGCTTTGGGACTTGCGACACAGGGTATAGTCCACAAGGACTTCTCATCCATATTTGGTGGCATGCCCAAAAGTCCAGATCGCCTTTCTCTCCATCCATCAGATGAGGATGAGGATGAGGATTTGCACATGAGTTGTGAAGTTTCCGCAACTCTACCACATGCACCTATTAACTTACCTGCAATCTCGAATTCTTAATGGGTACCTTTATTTCTTGGAATTGTCGCGGCCTTCGGTCCAAACCTTTTGACATCAAGACCATTATGAACACCTTTCATCCTGTTTGTTTTGGTCTTCAAGAGACTTTCTTGAAGTCCAATATTCCAATTAAATTACGCGGTTATAATTGTGCTCGGAACGATGCAGACACTGAAACTCATAGTTCGGGAAGGGTCTGTATCTTCACCTCTAATATATATCCGAGCACACCTCTCACTTTACAAACTTCTCTACAGGCTGTGGCTGTGCAAGTTCAGACACGAATTTTGGTCACAGTCTGTTCTATATATTTACCGCCTCATGATGTAATTCGTCAGCAAGATCTTGACCAGTTAGTGGACCAGCTTCCTAAGCCTTTTATTCTATGTGACGATTTCAATGGACATAGTATTTTGTGGGGTTCAGATAGTACAAACTCTCGAGGGCGGCAGATCGAACAGTTTATAACTGTATCTGTCTGCTTAATAATGATGAGAGACGTACTTTCATGAACCCACACGTAGCTTCCATTGCCTTGGTCTAGCCATGTACTCTCCTGAACTCTTGCCATCGTTGACCTTTACAGTCAGCAAAGATCCACATAATAGTGATCATTTTCCTATTATTGTCTCCCATGCTGATAGCGGCGGTGCAACTCCCTGTCCTCTGCGGTTTCTATTCCAGCGGGCAGACTGGGATAATTTCAAGCAGTTGGCAGATATCACCGAGAACATGATCAGTACTTACGACATCACGGAAGCAGTACAACATATCATTAACTGCATAATAAGCTCCGCGAATGCCACTATTCCGAAGACTTCCTCACGTCTGTGAAAATTTCGTAGACCGTAGTGGAACGAAGCTTGTCGCGACAGTCATAAAAACAAAAAAAAACTTTGGAATATTTTTCGAAGGTATCCGACAACAGAAAATCTGATTGCATTTAAGCATGCCAAAGCACTTGCTCGTCGCATTCGTCGTCGAAGTCAGAGAGAATCTTATATAAAATTCGTATCCACCATTACATCCTACACTTCCAGTAAACATATGTGGAAAAAAGTAAAGGCCGCTAATGGAATATATAGTGAAACCTCCTTTCCTGTTTTAAATACAGGAAATATGGTGCTCTCCACCCCATTAAATGTTACGAATATTCTTGGTCAAGCCTTCTCATAAGTGTCCGCAACTGATTCTTCCAGTCCTACGTTTATGGCTATTAAGAATCGCGCGGAACGGTTGAGTCTACGCTTTATTGACCGACACCCTTTTCCATATAACTGCGAATTCAGGATGTTTGAACTGGAAACGGCCTTATCTAAAACCCATGATACAAGTCCTGGCCCAGATTGGATCACATATAATATGCTCCGCCATTTGAATGCAACTTCCCTTTCAAATCTGTTAATATTATTTAACAGAATATGGATTGAACAGAAGTACCCTTCACAATGGCGCGAGGCTATTGTGATCCCAATCTTAAAACCTGGTAAGGAACCATCAAATCCTCTGAACTACAGACCAATTGTTCTGACGATTTGCCTTTGTAAGACCTTTGAGCGCATGGTCAATACCCGTCTAACCCTCCAAGTGGCACACCCGTCTTGAGACGGAATCTATTCTCCCTTCAAAACGGCGGACCCGTTTATAGACGGGAACAAAAAGTCCTTTAAATCTGTTACTGCCCGTATTTTTAAGGGTTACTGTTTTTCCCTTCCCCCAATCTCAAGCTGTGCGATAATGAGAAGGGAATGTGAGATAAGGAAAAGTGAATTATTATCAATGGAAGATATGATTGACGTCTTCCTGCTCGCGTCCGTTTATGCATTTTAAAAGCTGGCTTACGTTCTGAGCCGTTACTTTCGAGATTTTGAGATAATAAATACGTAGCCAAAATTAGTTTTAAATAAAGGGAATAAAATTGAACGTATGAAAATATACCGGAAGGAATAAATATACGTATTATTAGTAATAATTTGATCGATAAGATCTTAAAGCTTTCTAGCATAAGAAAATAGTTTATCTAAAAATATATATAATTAAAATTTGACAAGTTTCTCTTTTATAGCGTGCTTTCATTTAAGAATTGCTTATGCAATTTATTTATCAAAATAAGACACTAAACTTATGTACAGAATTTACTTAACGAACAAAACTTTTTAATTTTTAATGAATTTTTTTTTAGTTTTTATCAATAAGTGTATTTAAAAAAGGGGAGATATATAGAACCAATATATTAAAGTGGGATTTTTAGGAAAGATTAGCATTCATTATATTAAATCCTTACTTTTATAATGTTATAATCTATATATGAAAATTGAATATTTGTTTAATTCGTTAAACCTTATAGAATTTCACACTCCTTGGCGAATTCGAACAAAAATGTAAGCATTGTAGATGTATAAGTTACATTGTTTTTATATTTTTCTCTGGTTTTTAATAATATTTTCAAAGTTAATATAAGCGCAGTTTTTAAAGGTTCCATTTTTTTTTTCGAAATATTAATCTTATTTCACTGCTGAATCCCATATACATCGAGCGGTTTTGTTAATGTTAAACTGGTTTCTTCTGACATTTTTACCCCCTCAGGGGCTCACCTACTATAGGTGAGTACGGGTGTCCTAATCCCGAGGTACCCAGGGATCTTTACTCCCTTTATGTTTACTCTACCCTCCGTCTTCTGCTTTTAGCTCCCCTCAGGGGCTCACCTACTATAGGTGAGTACGGGTGTCCCAATCCCGAGGTACCCAGGGATCTTTACTCCCTTTAGGTTTACTCTCTTCTGCGCCTTCTACTGTCACCTTTTTTTTCCCTTTCCCTCGAGGGTAGGCGAGGGAGCTCTCCATGAGAAGCTGTCGCCGCTCTGTTTGCTTCCTGCTTCTCATGGACAGCAAATACCCCCACGTGTATGCCGTGCGTGGCGACCCATTAGACGGGTGGTGCACTGTGGTCCCCGGTGTATCAATCGGCTGGTAGCTAGTCATCTTAGTGGCTAGTCTGCTAGGGATCAAGCGAAGGGGTTACTCCTTGGGCTTGGCGTTAAGGGTGGTCACTGTCCCCGGGGGTAACTCCCAGCGTATAGGTTCCGGCTAGCACTAAGGTGTATGCCGAGGCTGGAAAAGACCAGAGCCGGTAATTGCCTTCCCTTGTTGGGCTCCGTGGTGGGCGGTGCCGTCGGGCCCGAATCATTTTCCATATCGCATGGCTCCTCCCAAGAAGGGTCCCTTTAGTGGGCGTCATTTTGTTCCTCAGTCTCCAAATTTAGAAAACCATTTCGATAAATTTTTTGTAATGAAGCGAATTTCTGATAAAAATGAAACATTTGAAAGCGTATCGCCATTTTTAGTACAAAAAGCGATCACAGCAACATTTGGTGACGTAACATCAATTCGTAAGATGCGTTCTGGTGACTTGCTGGTAAAGATCAATTCTCGTAAGCAAGCTCACCAAATTCAGAAGTTAAAAAATTTGTCAACAATTCCTGTCAGTGTCAGTCCCCATCAATCATTAAATATATCGAAAGGTGTTATCACTTGTGGGGAAATATTTAACCTCCCAGTGGATTTAATTACAAATGAATTGAAATCCCAAGGTGTCACCCATGTCCACCGTATTACTATCCGGAGAGATGGCAATATTCTTGAAACAAAGCATCATATTCTAACTTTTAAAACACCAAAATTACCAGAATTCATCTATGCAGGGTATATAAAATTACCTGTCAGACCATATATTCCCAATCCCTTGAGATGTTTTAATTGTCAACGTTATGGTCACTCTAAAGCAAATTGCCGCGGGACACTAACTTGTGCCCGCTGTGCTGCTAAAGGCCACGATAGTCAACAGTGTTCTGCAGCCGAAAAGTGCGTGAACTGTGGTGGCAGTCATGCATCATATTCTAGAGTATGCGAACGCTGGCAACTTGAAAAGAAAATAATAACTCTTAAAATAAAAGAAAACATTTCATATCCTGAAGCTAGGCGGAAAATTTTACCACAAACGCCTACTCCTGGTCTGAGCTATGCATCTGCTCTGCAAACATCCTTTTGTGTTAATTGTTTGTGTCCGAATTGCACCAAAACTGTCAACCGCACTAAAATATCTAACAAAACATCCGATTCTGATACAGAACAATCCGTAAATAGCACATCTGACACTGGCATACCTGTTAAACCCAATCTAAAATAGCTACAAAAATCACTGAAGCTAAAACTTGCAAAGCGTGGTCAAACGCAGAAAGAACTATCTGTGAAATTAAAAAAAAAAATCATCTTCCAAAAATTCTGTCGCATTAGGACTTGCGGCTCGGGGTAAAGCCCACAAGGATATAACATCCGTATTTGGTGGCATATTAAATACTCCCGATCTGAAACTGCATCCTTCAGAGGATGAAAATGAATTTGAAATAAGTTGCGACATTTCTGCAACACCTGTCGTTGCTAATGATAATTCTTCTCCAAAACAACTCTCTTAATGGGTACCTTCATTTCTTGGAATTGTCGCGGTATGCGTTCCAAACTTCACGATATAAAGACTATTATCAACTCCTTTCATCCTGTTTGTTTTTGTTTTCAGGAAACATTCATGACTCCCAATATTCCGTTAAAATTGCGCGGCTACAACTGTGTTCGTAAAGATACAGGCACTGGAGTGCGCAGTTCTGGAGGTGTCTGCATCTTGACATCAAATCTTTACCCAAGTACACCTCTTACTTTGCATACACCTCTACAGGCTGTGGCTGTGCAAGTTCACAACCGAACGCTGGTTACAGTCTGTAGTATCTACTTGCCACCCCATAATGTCATTAAACAACAGGATCTTGACAACCTCGTGGATCAGCTTCCTTCACCTTTTATTTTACTTGGAGACTTAAACGCACATAGCACGTTGTAGGGTTCAGATAGTACAAACTCTCGTGGGCGGCAGATTGAACAGTTTATTTCTAATAACTGTCTCTGTCTGCTTAATAACGATGATAAAACATACTTCCATGAACCCACACGTAGCTTCCATAGTTTTGATCTGGCAATATGCTCACCTGAACTTCTGCCATTATTGACCTTTACCGTTAGTGATAACTTATATAATAGCGATCATTTCCCGATCATTGTCTCCCATGCTGATAGAGGCGGAACGACTCATTGTCCTCCGCGTTTCGTATTCCAGCGGGCAGACTGGCATAAGTTTTCTCAACTGGCCAAAATTACTGAGAGTATGGTCAATGTACCGGACATTATGGAAGCAGTTCAAAACGTCACTGAATGTTTAATACATGCCGCAAATATTGCCATTCCTAAAAGTTCACCACGTCCAAGAAAATTCCGTAGACCGTGGTGGAACGATGCCTGTCGCGATAGTTACAAGAACCAAAAGAAACTTTGGAACAAATTTAGGAATTACCCAACCACAGAAAACTTGATCGCTTTTAAAAGAGCCAAAGCCCTTGCACGCCGCATTCGTCGCTGTAGCCAGAGGGAATCATGGGTAAAATATATTTCCTCAATCACATCTCGCACCTCAAGTCAGCAGTTGTGGAGAAAAGTGAAGGCAGCTAACGGAATTTATCAGGAGTTTTCTTTTCCTGTACTGAAAACCAGGAATAAGACAGACTCCTCTCCATTAGATATTGTCAATATTCTTGGACAGACATTTGCACGGATTTCCGCTGTCGAATCGTATGGTCCTGAATTTATAGAGAGAAAAAATCTCGCAGAAAAACAATCTTTGAATTTTCAAGCTGCATACACACATCCATATAATTGCGAATTCAAAATGTTTGAATTAAGAAAAGCACTATCCCAAGCTCATGATACCTGCCCTGGCCCAGATGGAGTCATTTATAATATGCTTCACCACTTAGATGAGATATCGCTCTCCTATCTCCTATATCTGTTTAACAGAGTCTGGAGTGAGCAAAATTTCCCATACCAGTGGCAAGAAGCTCTCGTGATTCCCATTCTGAAACCGGGCAAAGATTCAGCTAACCCTTTGCATTATAGACCGATTGCGCTAACTAGTGTCCTTTGTAAGACGCTTGAACGTATGGTCAATGCCCGACTAGTCTTCGAATTAGAAAAGCGAGCTTACATTCCATTAATGCAAAGTGGATTCCGCAAAGGCCGATCCACTATTGATAATATAGTCCAACTTGAGACCCATATTCGTAACGCTTTTGTGAGACGAAACCATCTTGTATCCATTTTTTCTGATGTAGAGAAGGCGTATGATCGTACGTGGCGTTTTGGAGTTCTTAGAAAACTTTTTAACTTGGGTTTTAAAGGGAACCTTCCAATTTTTATAAAAAACTTTTTATCATTTCGTACTTTTCGGGTATACATGGGGAAATTTTATTCTGATCCTTTTATCCAAGCTGAAGGCGTTCCACAAGGGAGCGTTCTCAGTGTCACACTTTTTATCGTGCATTTTAGCGATATTCTAAATCAATTACCGTCGAATGTCCAAGGAAATTTATACGTGGACGATCTTCAGATTTCTTGCCAGGGCTGTAATATGCACTTAATTGAACGGCAGCTGCAAAATGCAGTTAAGAAACTGGTAGCTTGGTGTGATGAAAATGGGCACACTCTTTCTGCCGAAAAGAGTAAATGCATGCATTTCTGCAGAAAGCGAGGCATTCACCCTGACCCCTCTGTCCGTATACGCAATGATTTAATACCTGTCGTTAATGAAATACGATTTCTGGGAATACTTTTCGATCGGAAGCTCACTTTCCTTTCGCACATCACATACCTACGGAAAAAGTGCGAGAAATCTCTGAATATCCTCAAGGTACTTTCTCGTACGTCTTGGGGTGCCGATTGTACGTCTTTAACCCGTTTATATCAAGCCATAATTTTATCTCGAATAGACTATGGGTGTTTTGTACATGGCTCTGCCAATATTACTGCATTACGTCGGTTGGATACTGTGCATCATTCCGCCCTCCGAATATGTTCAGGGGCATTCCGCACATCGCCAATCGAAAGCCTTTACGTCATATGTCACCAACTGCCCTTGTCTTTGCGCCGAAAGAAACTTGCACTGCAGTACTACTTCCGCTCTCAGTCTCTCCAAAATCATCCTGTAACTCATATGACTATTCCTGCTTCCCTTAAAAGAGTTTACAATGCTCGCCCATCTCACATTCTTCCCTTTTGTGAGAGAATCAAAAGCGTACTTCATGATTCAGGGCTCCAGTTTTCTGATGTCCAGCCAATATATTTTCAAATATTTTCACCTTTTGAAATTCCTCAGTTTTCCTTTTTGAATTGTTCCTCAGAATTTAATAAAGCAACAACTGCTCCAATTATTTTCCAACAACTTTTTAATTCTCATCGTTCAGAGTATGCCTCCTATTTTCCAATATTTACCGACGGCTCAAAGTCGGATGGACATGTTGGGTGTAGTGTCGTCTTTGGGGACGAAATACAGTTTCCGTATTCATGCATCATTTTCAGTTTTATCTGCGGAGTTGCTGGCGATTTTCTGTGCTATACAAAAGATTGCTATTGCCTCTCAACGACAATTTTGCATTTATACGGACAGTATGAGTTCTTTAGAAGTACTCCATCATTTTAACTTTCATCCGCTTGCTATTAAGATATTGGGACTCTTGCAGACTCTCCATCATAGGGGCTTTAACATTTTATTTTGTTGGATCCCTAGTCATGTTGGAATCGTTGGAAATGAACAGGCCGATCACGCTGCTAAA
>JAPMOR010012765.1:7220-21094 GCA_026543865.1 Argiope aurantia | reverse complement strand
ACAATTCTAAGAAAAGTTAAATATATTTTCAATCAAAGAAAATAAAAGACTAATCAATTGAACATTATTAAGATATTTTCTTAAATAATATGTAAAATTATTATGTTTAAAAGTCTAGATTACAATAAAATTATATAATTCAAAATCGGTCGTGTTTTATTATGAAAAATTAAACATAAATTTTCATCTTTCTAAACTTGAGCTTCCCTTAAGCCACCACGTGTAATTTTTCTCAGATTCTATCCCAGTTTTCTGAGGTGATATTAAAGATGTTCTCACAACATGTCCTATACTTCCTTTGTTAAGACGTTTCTTGATGTCATGAGTATCGTTTTCCTAATAGAAAATAAGTTTCTGTTTTATAGCAACAAATTATGTTACTTTTATATTCTACCTAGACATAGTTCTAACAAGGTAATCCTAATAATTGATCAAAATAGAAAATTTTCTTTATAAGAAAAGATTAAATAACATCATTTCATTCTCATCTTTTGCTTCTATTTACTTGGAAAAAAATTCATTATATATATATATATATATATATATGTGTGTGTGTGTGTGTGTGTGTGTGTGTGTGTTTTTATTTAGATATATATATATATATATATATTTATACATACATATTCAATATTTATTTTTTATAATTTTATTTCTTGCATAATAATTACGAATAATTCAAAAAAAGTTGCTTTAAATTATTAAATATTCTTTTAATTGATTTTATTGGAATAAATTTAATATAACTCGAAATATCCTACCTAAGATATTTCTCAATTTCGCCCTTTTTCTTCAAAGACTTTCATACTGATAGAGTTATCGGTTGGAAACTGAAACTGAAATTTAAGGCAGCTTTATGAGATGGGTCTTTCAGCCTACAGAATTTAAACAGCTTTTATTGTTGTCACGATACGCAGAAATTATCATTTTGTCTCAAAAAATAGAATTCAATTTTACCAACATAAAATAAATGTATTGCTGTTTGCTTTTATGCCAGAAACTTATACTATGAGACTTTACATTATTAAAGATCCATCACACTGACAGAAAGCTTAATCTTGTGATTAAAGTATAGATATAATCACACTTAACTTATCTTTTGCAATACGACTGAATTAACAAGTATATAAAATCTTTCACACTTTCAATAAAAATATATCCCACAGTGTAATTTTTGGTTTCATGGTATAAAATTACTATATTGTTGCTTTCAAATTTGAATATTATCTTAATAATATTAATAATTATTTGAATTAATTTCGTTATTCGGCCTTTTATGTAGTTAGAAAATTTAATTTAGGTGTATTTTTGAGCGCTGAAACGTTTCTTACTTCTTACTTAAGCACATAACAATAACGCTTCATTTGATTTACGACTCAGAAATTATGTGGCAAAAGTAACTTTATTTTTTGCAAATATTGAGGATTTCGGTACAATTTTCTACATTCTAGTCCCATTGAAGCAGTCTGTGCCCTGTATTTCTAAACCTCTGTTTCAGGCTAAACGTAATGGATGCTACCGCATAAAAAGATATAAGTAATAGCAAACTAAGGAAAAAATCGACAATAAGCAGCACTTATCTTTATATAAAATCAATGTTTGAAAACTGATTCTTAAAATAGAATTTAGCAGTTTATATCCGTATAAAGCATTTTTCCCCTTAGGAACTTTCAAATAACAATTTTCTACATTTGGAACAAAAAAAAGCATAGAGTTCGGCTATGAGGCTACGTGAGGCGATTCTAATTCTCTTGAGAATAATCTGTAGCTAAAATATAACAATGTTTGATGTACGTGCGGATCGGAACTCGCTGCTGCAAAGTATATAGTTAAAATAAAGCGTCCCCTACAGGAAGAATTTTGAAGCAGGCTGAGTAATAAGCTATCCCATTCAGTGCTTTATTGCCAAAAGAAATAGTGGCAGTCATTCGATAAATTTAGAGATTATTAATCGTTAAGTTGTATAATTGATACTTACTTATTAACGACGTGATATTCTGCGAGTATTCGAAAGATCAAACAATCCAAACAGAATTTCAGACATCTTGTCTGAATAGCTGTACTTCAATAAAAAAAACAATTCCTTATAATTGTTAACCGTTACATTAGATAGTTACAAAAAAGTAGAAAAACGTCCAGCTAGTTCTGAATAATTCATTTCTTCCAAGAAAGAGTTACTGAAAATGAACAAACTAGCTCCATATCTAGAACATTTCACGTTAGTCTTAACATTCCTGTTTAAAAAAAATGGCTTGGTCACGATCGACTGAAGGCACTAACAGTATAAATACAGCATTCCCACGGGGTAAAAATTTGTAGAGTAATTATGAACTCAAACAGTTACGATTAGCAAATACAGCGATATTTGCTGATGCGGCTTGGCAAACACGTTCAACTCTAAATTGACTCTCTCCATGAGCAAACACAAAGAAGTTAGAGCTTCAAAGTGTAAAGTGAAATTATTTTTATTGGTTTTATCCTTTTCCACAATGCAAACCGAATGAGTTGGCTCCACCACGCTAGAAATATTAATGAAACGGAAAGTCCAACAGTTTTGAAGAAGCTGTTGTGGAAATTATGGGCTGGAATTTTCAGTTAGTAATCTTTAACTTCAAATATTCTCGGCAAATTGATGTTTGTAGACAAATATTTACGGGAGTTGGGAACAATTTGGAGCAGTGGAAATATAAAATGGATCCGAAGTACGATACATTCCATGTTCTACTGTTGGTTATCGATAAAATTATATTTTTTTCAAAATCATCAGATATTCTTAAACTTTAAGAATAAAATCATATTCAGTATTGAAAATGCAAAAGGCTTCCTTTAAAGGTTTGTTCAAATATAAGCATATTTTAGGAGTGTTAAGCATTATGACTGATCTTTATATAAATTTGATCATTATATAAAATTGACAAATTTATTTAAATTACTGTTTAATTAAAAAATGAATATTATAACATTCAAGTAAAAGCATTTTAAAATAGGATAAAAATTATTAAGTTGCAAAAAAATCCCTTCAATGTTTTAACAGTTATTAGGATTTTTATATTTTTATACTATCTATTTTCAAAATGAAAAACAGAAAGAACATAATTCTTCAAATTCAAGGAACAGCTATTTTTAAGAATATATTTTGTAAAATATTAACATTCTTGTTTAAAGAATGTTACTATTATACATTCATATTCATTATATAATATATTCAAATCTTTTAATTTAGCGCATAATTGGTTCACTGAAAAATCTGCATTAAAATAACACGATATAAAAACCGGGAATATATATAATATTCTATAATTCACAATAGACTATGTTTAAAAGGCAAAGCAGAAACTATTAATACTTCTTATTGATGTAATCTACACATGTAGTTAATAAGCATGATGCACAACGCAATTAATGTCAAAGTAGAATAATATGAAGAACATGAAATTAAAAATTAATCAGTTTCCGACCAGCAATTTGAAAGTTTTAAAATTTTGGATTTCTTTAGTTCTGGAATGAGAATTTGGAGGATCTTTTCTTTAAGAGTTGATCTGCTCCTTGTTTAAAAGGATGATTGATGTATGGGAAGGTGAGGAGTATGGTCAGACTTAAGATCAATTTGTGGCTAACGCCTCGAAGATGATGACAGTTCGATGAATTGGCTGGCACTATGGATGGGATGTGCTAAAGACAGCAGTCGGCCACAACAAATCCTGTCGATACTGCTTTGTTCAGTGGTGGCGTGGAGGTTGACTGCGCATAAGAAGAAGAGTAAAAAGAAGGACGTCAGCACGACTTTGAAATTGTTGTGGATCTCAATGATGTTGGATGCTTTATTATGATAGCTGTGATTTATTTTCTGGTTCGCATTTATAAATCCGAATCATTTCTACTTCAGAATCTTCAATACAATTAAAAGAAATGGCGATTTTTAAGTTTTTCAATGATTTTAAAAAAATTAAAATGTTGACACATTCTCTAAGTTATCAGGTGACTGCCAACGAATGATAACTTCCGTAAACATAAAAAAGTCAGTTTTACGAATTAAAATCGTATTTATACTTGCATCAAGCCATAATTCGTTTGTTTCAACAAAAGAAAATGGTTGAGCTCATTTTGGACAAATCTCATATTTTGATAAAATAGATGTAACATTTTTTAAAATATTTTTTTTTACGAAAAGCTGTTGCGTACAGCAAATCTATTCAAATTATATAGTCACCCGCATATACTGATAAATAACGTTTTCAGAAGAATATGAATTGCTTTTTCGATGTTTGATGTCAAATGTGACTAATACTTATGGAATTTAAAAAGATGACAACATTTAAATTGAATGATTTTGAGGTGTTTTATTTTGAACGTAACAAGCTGTCACATTTGTATTGTGTTTTCGAAGCAAAGTGAAAAGTTTAAAGAATTGTAAGTTTAAATGTGATTTTATATTTCCAAATGTATTTTACATGATAAATAGTGGAGGTCTGTCACATTTTATGTCTCACTTTTGTAAGAATTTGACAGAAATGTAATTTTTTCGACTGTCAAAACGTGATAAACGATTTTATCGTTTTACCTCTCTTTTTCTTCAATGCCACACACATTTTTCAAATTTTCCTATATATGTTTCATTTCTAAGGGGAAAAAATAAAAGTAAATTCCATTTTTTTTATTTCTCTTACGCTAAAAGAAAGCTTTGATGCGGGTATTCTGCCCCGACATAAATCGAAATGTGTCAGAAAAGAAGCGATAATAGGAGATATGAAAGTGTAATTTTTCACATTTTTAGGCGGTCACAAAATATTGCTTTTCTTGTATCCAGAATCATTCGCGTTTTCACCATATTTTTTAGAAATATTTGTACTAAAAAAATCGAAGGTTACATATTTCAGGAAATACATTTAAAAATCCTGAATAAGAAACATTTCGTTCATCTATGGAATGGACAAAAAAAAATGCTATTAATAGGATTAAGTATGCACAATTTTTCCTTATTTTTTATTCTTTCAAATTTTTATCTTCTAACAGCTCTGAGAAAAAGAAAACGGCATTTTCAAAATTTCTTAATATTTAAATATCGCTGTGCGTTTTATACATTAGTTGATCTTGAATGTGCTTTTTCCATAAAGGAGGAATATTTTTTTTGCCGCTTTTTATGCATACTTTTTTATGTTCCTATTTATATTGTAGGCATGGATTATTTCTGTATTGTTGAAGAAGCATTTGAAATAAAAATAGGCAAGGTTTCGAATAGAAAAGGATTTGCCAGAAAAAATTAATAATAAACTAATTTATTTCATTTTTCATAATTACTAAAATTTTATTTATGTCTGCAATCAAAAGGCATGAGTTTGGGAAATTGCTTTAATATATAACATAAAAAAGTGAGTTCACTTAAATAACGTTGGTGCACTTGTGGATCAGATATAATACAGATTTTGTCTTTAATGACCCTTAAATTGAATTTCTATCTTCCTTATGGAAGGCCATTTAATCATTTGCATTTGCTTTTGGGCAAGGAAGTATTGCTTTCTGACAGTTATTTAGTTTATAGGATGACAGGTATAAAAAAGTGTGTTTTTTTTTATGAGACATAAAGAAAAAAAATTGGGGGCAACAAGAGTAGTTTTTTTTCAGTTTTGAAGTAAGATGGGCCATAGCTGTGGATTTTTTTTTGCATGTTAATTCTCTCTTATATCAAGTATCCTACTGTTAGTCCACCTCACAGATCATTCTTCTGAGGTGCGAAAAGTTTAGAAAGGGGATAATAGGCTAGAGTGTCATCTTCCTCATCTTATTATATCTTAAATGTATGGAATTCTTCTTTTAGTTTCAGTACGAGAATAAGCTATGCTTGAGACAATTAAGGAAATATGCAACATGTACAGAACATATGAAGATTGTCATGTAAAATGAAGATGTGTGATATGATAATTTTAAGAAGCAGCTACACACATAGTTTAAAAGTTTTTTTTTTCTTTTTTTGTAATTTGATATAAGAGTATCAAGTATCATGACCTTCCATTATTTTGTGTACGATAGAGGGTTATCGAGGAAATGTAAACATTATATTTCGCATAATGATAAAAATGTATGTATTCAGAATGGGCATCACATTTATATATTAACAAATTTAGTTGCATAAAATATAAAATACTGTTCATTGACGGAATCGAAAATCCTCCGCGCTTTTGATGCGTTTGTTTAGTTAAAAAAGGGGTAAAAGAAAAGATAAAAAGAGGAGATGTTTATATTTAACAATATGGTGAATTCAAAATATTCGCTGACTCTGAAAGCGTAAAAACTTCAGATAACTTATAATATTGTCAGATAAAGTACTAATTCACAATGTAATGCTTTAGAACAAATTTTATTTACTGTAAGGTGCCTAGACGTTAAATTAGGGTTAATAAATGAAATATTTTTGTTTTTAAAATTTAGAGATTCGCGTTTTACAGAATAATATTTTTTTAAGGTAAACACTTTTTTTGTTATTGAATTTTTATAACACTTCAATATTAATAAAAGTATTTCAGATTTAATTATATTATATAAAATATTTTTCGTGTCACTTCTGGAAGCTTTTTTTACCACTTGAACTAGTCATATTAGCAATCAATATGCGATTTTTAGTTAAAATAAAATAATATGATAAGGAAAGACACAACATTAACATATCTGTAGATAAAAAATTCTAATGGATTAGAAATAAAGGAAGAAGAATTCCGAAAATGCACTCATATTTTCTTATCTGACCCCTTAGCTAGGTAGAATCTTCGAAAAGCCATAGTCTTGGAATAATGAAACGAACAGTAGTTACATTTAGTATTTAATATTAAATAATGCGATATTATCGTAATTGTGTCAAGAATTTTTCAGTCGTCGATAAAATACTTAATGAAAATTTTATTTTATTTATTTGTGTTAAGGTACATTATTCCACTATGTATGATGTTACAAGACTGAACATTTAAACCATGCGCAGCAACTATACATAAAAGGATCTATGTGTTAAATATTATTTTAAATTCGATTAAAATAATATTTAAGGATGAATATTTGAGGAATATTTCTGAATCATAAAATATACTTTTCTTCATTCCAGATCATTCCAGATCAAAATATTTTTCTTGTTCTTTCAAAGCAAATGTATTAAGTAAATTGAATTTAATATAGGCACAAATTTATATTTCCTTCTATATTTGTTATGAAAATAATGTGTTTTGGAATGGTTTGTAAATAAATTTATTATATATATGTTGTTGTAGTTTTTTTAAATATGCAGCTCTTTTGTTATAATTTATACATTCTGTAAAAAGTTTTCAAGGAGCGCCAAATTTAATTCTGCCTTGTAAAACAGTCCTTCCTGGAGGTATTGTTAGGATTAATAATGTATTCATATATCATGTATTGCATACCAAAATGAGTAAATTGCATTATTCGTCGACGGTTTATCTTATTTATTTACAATAAAACTTCGCACATCTAATAAAAGGCACTTAAATCAGGGAATTCTTTCAAATAAGATATTTCTTCAAAACATTTTACTTCCGCACTACAAAAAATTTTTTATAAAGCAATGATTGAGCCTGTAAAGCAATGATTGAAATTGTATCGATCTTGCATTGAATTTAATATAAACAAAAAATGTTTTTCCTTTTATATCTATTATTAACATGATAAGTTAGGAATGGTTTGTCATGATTTTTTTGTGTGTATGTTTTCTTAAGATAAAATATAACTTTTTTTTTTATAATTTATTTCTTCCGTACAAAATTTTCAAGAAACGCCGACTTTAATACTTAGGTACAAATTGCAATAAAGAAATTAGATTTCATAAAATAATACAGGCTTTTGACTTTATAACCAAGTTTAATTTTTCAATGAAAAAAAAAGAGAATATATGGTCATTCACAAATCAAAGCTCAATCGATATCTGCATCGCAGTGACCAAGAACTTCTTCTTGTGTACAACCGAACCGACCCCCCCCCCCACGCCACCACTGAAATTAGCTGTATCGACAGGATGGTGATCATGAATTGTTGGCAGTAATAAGTTTCATTGTTTTTATCGATGAATGTTATTTGTTATCAATAAATGTACTAAACTTTCAACAATAAATGATATTCTTGTACAGAAAATTCAACAATAAATATAATCCGTTTAAAGAAAATCTAACAATAAATAATATTCTTGCAATTATTTTACATAAATGACATTCGAACATCAGAGATCTAACATCAAATAAGAATCAAAATATCTTAAAAGGCACTGACACACCTAACTAACTGGAGCAATATAAATGCAATGTTCGGCATTGCAAAGGTAATAAACTACGAGCGGGCTGCCTTCAACACGCTTCCTTGCCTAGCGCGCGGCTTCCGCCCAAGCATAAATCTCTAATACTAAGATATTAATTTCTGCAACCCACGAAGTTCCCATAAATGGGGGTTTAATGAGCACTGAGTGTAATTATAAATTGACTGGCGATGTCCGAGTTCCTAGCAACGAAAGGGATAGAGGCAGCTATCACTCTTCGCTCGTTTCGGTCGACTCTACTTGGCTGTGAGAGCACTGAAGTTAACACAACTTGGCAACGACACAAGAGCTCGCTTATTGGGCTTGGCGGCTCAGCTATTGCTTTCCCTTTGGGTTATGGGAACTGCCAAACAGGCCTTTCTTCTCTATTTCCGGAAACTCTTAAAATACGTTCTGTCGTCAATGCTTTTCCGTTTTTTTTCTTTCGGAAAATGATGATAATTAAAAGTTCGTGGTAATTCAGGTTTTCCAGTTGCTGATTTCAGATGTCCACAAAATTTTATACGTCGAAATTGAGAATAATATCTCCTGTAAAAACGCATCCTTTAATAAGAAATATATAAGAATTATTTTTTAATAATTAAAAATATTAGGATGTCTTATCTATGATAATGAAATTATGTAGAGATTCTATAGAAAGGGAGGATTAATGGCAATAGCTATAATTGAAATTTTTATTTACCAAAGGACCGTAAAAAGAAATATGTGAAGTTATTTTTTATCATAAATAATAATATTTATTAGCAGAAAGATAAATATTGATACTAGCTACTATATTACATTAAAATAATTTTTGATACTAAATTAAGCTATGAAATTTCAGATTTAATTTTTAAAAAATGGAAAAATGGAGAACATTTTTATTCCGTTACCTCTACATTAAAGTTTTAATAAAAAATATTGGAAGTAAAATTAATTATATGAAGCTAAATAAAACGTGTAGAGACATAACATTACGAAACGCATTTCCTTATTTTAGTTTATAAATTTATAAAAGTTTATAAGTCTAAATACTTCCTACGTAAGAATATATAAAATAGTTTTTGAAATATAATTTATTTTATAACGGGTGCAACTTAAAGTAAAATTTTATGTAGTAAGCCGCTTTAAAAATTTATTAAAGAAGTGCACAATCGTAAGTTTCTTTTCCAAAGTGGGCTATATATCACAAATATTTTACTTCTATTAAGCAAATGGGAAAAGATATTAGCTATTATCTTCTCCCGAATCCTTGCCTAAAACTGCAATTCTTACTAAAATCAAAAGTTAAATTCACTAATCTTAATTATAGATTTACCATACTGATATAGGCATGTTATCATCAGACATAATGCAGGCATCATTGTGATTTAAGAACAATTAATTTCAGTTATAAAATGTGTATCTATGAAATGCGTATGTTATTAATTGGTAACATAGATTATATAGTCTCTAATAATGCTTTTATAATTTCGAGGAATAAATTTATTAATATTTTCGATCCTTTTTAATCTGTATAAAAGTGAAGGATACAAGTGTAGGCTTTTGACATTTAAAATTCATCATAATTTAATGTGTAGGATATTCAATTGAAGAAACATACCCTTATACTGCACGGTGAATAAAATTCGAACGACTAAAATTCCGCTCACCCCCAGATCTCAGTTACAATGAATTTAATGTTCTAAACATTAAATAAATTAATTTTAATAATTAAATAATTACATGCACATGAATAAATCTATTTTTGTCTTTATACAACAAGAATCTCTAAAAGAAAAAAAGAAACATCGTTATATAATAAACAATCTTTCTGCAAGAGAAAAAAAATTACCTCATCTATATAAATAAATAAATGAAATAGCTAAAAATATGCAAATTTTTCAAAGTCAGTTTTACATTATAACATTAAAATATAACAGGATTGTGAAATTACCTCAATGATGCATTAATCCTTAATTGGGGACGTACTGTCTGTGAGACCGCAAGCGAAGGATTTTCGTTCATCCCTATTCAATTTTTAGCTCAATTGAATGGATTGACCCTTCATCTTCTTGTTTTGTGACCTTCAATACACGTGCACTTTTTCAACCGATTTCAGTGGATATTTTTTTTAAATAATTCAGTTAGTTCTTTTCTAGTGGTCTCTAACACCGCACCTCCCTGTTAGTGTCTCAGTTATAAACAAGGCTTAGCGGATGACGCTAAAACTTGGGCTCCAAAATATCATCCAATTTACTGATCCTATTATGAAGCAGTGCTCCAGATACTTTTAAATGAAGCAGAAAGTGATTTCAGTGATAAGGATAATTGTACAGAAGAGTTTTTCGATGAAAGTTCACATTCAACTAATTCTGATATGTATGTTCAAACATAATAACTTTTTTTAATGATAATACATTTTGAAAAATTTATAAAGTATATTAATATACCAAGAGATATATATATACAGAATTTATTGGTTTATTTTTATACTAGTTCTTAACCTGTATGTTTATAATGCCCTAAACAGCCGTGCTATGAAAGTCACACAAGCCGATATAAAAAGGGTTAATTTTACCCATTGCAATTTTTTTTATTTTTCATATAATTGTTGAATTTTACATGATATTGTCTTCTATATTCCTTCATGTACTGTAAAAATGAATATGACTTAAAAAGTAAAAGGTAATATGTTTTTTAAAGAACATTATTTATTGTAACATGTAATTTGAGAATAAAATATATGTTCCAACGCATTCACATTTTTCAATGATAATATATTTTGAAAAACTTCTAAAACGTATCTATATATCAAGAAAAATGTCTGCAAAATATCTTTGCATTTTTTCATACTAATACATTCATTAGAAAATTTAATTTGAGTGTAAATGTAATGCTGTCTCGTAGACCAAACCTACCCAGTTAAGTCCTAAAATTTCACCTCTCCAGTTAAGGGTTAAAATAAGGCATATTTAAAAAATATGATATAAAGCTTATGGATTTAGGATTCATAATAATACCAGTAAGAAACATTTCATAAAAATTGAAGAGAATTTTTTTTTTTTTAATTTTTAGCCATCAATATAAAACATTATCAAAATAATATAAAATCGGTTGGATATTGTTCAGTTGTGATGAGTGCTTTAAGAAGAGTGAGTAAATATATTAAATATACAAAAACCAATCATAAGGAATATAGGACATAGCCTTATAAAATACTTATTACGTTTACGTTAACGTTACGCAATGTTAAACATAATGTTTATTATCATATGTTAATGTTAATCAACATAATGTTTCAAATATAATATTAATTTTAGAAGTAATGCTTCTTAAGAAAAATTCGTTAAGCAGACTTTTGCAATATTTATTTCATCTTGTTTATCATTCTCCCCAATACAGCTTTGCAACGTATATAATGTCTACAATATTCCAATGATTTATCATATTGCTACTGTTAATTCTCAGAATAGAAACCCTTCGCACTTTTGCGCCAAGAGATGCTTATTTCACCTAAATAGGGTGTAGATTAAAGAAAATAAGTGCAACTGAATGGAATTCAAATTTAAGACCGAATAAAGAATTCCTGAAATACACTTATCTTACCGTATAGCACACCTTAGTTGAATTAAATAATGCAAAGGTGCGAACCTTAGAATCCTGAAATGAAAAATATAGTTGTGTTTCAGTTAATAAATAGTTAATAATGATGAAATCATCCTTCATCTTTTAAAGCTTATCATATTTTAAACTGTTTAGACATCAATTATTTGTAAGTGCCTCCCACTAATTATCTTTGCAATTTTGTACACATTTCCATGCAAATCATAAAAAAATTACTTAATTGTAAATTTTTTTGTACATTTCTAATTATTTTGTTGCTAAGCAGATTATTCATCTTTATCTAGGAGCACATAACTAGAGATAGTTTCTTTTCCATGAAAGACTTGTTCAAAATAATCGACTGATGAACAAATTAACTTGATAACAATTGTCTATCACCTTATCGCATCAGTTACTTGAATAAAATATACATTAATCGAAATGTAAACTTAAACATATTTGTTGAACTTTTCTAACTGAATACACTGTGGCAGATTCTTCCCGCAACACCAGTTTAATTTCTACAAGGCGTTCCAAAGTGATAAGATGTTTTTACAAGCCTCTTTATTTCTTTTTTCCTGCCTTCAACGATTTTTCCTGCTATGCCGGGAAGATCGTTTTTTCATTAGATTACTTTTACTTTGCTTCTCACGGGAACTTCCCAGGTATTTAATTATCAGTTTTGTATACCTAGGAAAGTGAAAGCTGTACTTTTTTTATGCTGGAGTCATAAAGAAAGGAAAAAAAAAAGGGAACCGTTGCAGGAGATTTTTTCCATCCTGCATGCTGAGCGTATCAAAAAAATAACTCAAGTAGCTCAGTTATTATTTATGTCTTGCTTCCAAGACGATTTTCTTATTTTTGGAGAAAATGCCCGGAAACATCTTAAATGCGTATTTTAATGAAATTATTTTTGCTGCCTCTATGAGAAGGTTATTAGAAAGTAAATCTATTTTTTTAACTTATCATTAAAGGTTACTTATATATTTGCTATTTTTAATTCCTTCATGCAACATTTCTTAAAATAATTCAATGTTTCTATGATTTTATAAGATTTAATGTTTCCCATCCTAGAGATCAGCTATACAAACTTGTTTAGATTTGTAAAACTGATGGGAAAAAACTAATTACAAGCAAACTACTGTAATTGAAAAGCCTATCGAATTGCATTTTTATACGATTCCATTTACTCTACTTAATTTACTTGTTTTATGTTTGCAACAAACTGTTTTATGTTTGCAACAAACTGTTTTATGTTACAACTTAATGTAACATTTACATGCTCTAGATGCCAATGCACTATTTTAATATAGTCAGACCTCCATTATTTCCAGAAATAACTTTAGAAATTAAATTTTATAAGATTACGATTTGCACAATCTGGAAAAAAATTTGAGAAAGAAAATTGATTTGAAGATTACTGAATATTCATAATAATGAATTATGAATTATATACTTAAAAAATAGTAGGAAATTTTTAAAATAATAAGTATGCGTTATTTTCAAAAAAATATTTTAATTAAACATTTCATTTATTTTCATAGCACTATACGATTAAATTTGGAGGTCATTACAAGGTCCCGTATGTGATGTTAAAAATGATAAATCATCACAGTTTGGAATTAATTTTAACATCTAGAGAAGGATCATTATATTATCCAAGAAAACTGGTAATTAAAAATAGACAGCAGGTAACATGAGAAATTATATCAATAACATGCTTTTTCGATATTGGTTTTAATTAACACTACTTCGCATAATCATGTAGAGTCAATTTTTTTTCTTTTTTCAATAAATAATTATTTAACTCAGTAATTGTGTTGTGATTGAAATATCATTAACTATTGTATGTTTTAAATTCTCGACTAAATAAAAATACTTCGTTAAAAAAACGAAAATTTACTTTTATTGGAACGCTTCCAAGTAAGGGCTAGGATCAGTAATAGGTTATATATATATATATATATATATATATATATATATATATATATATATATATATATATATA
>JAPMOR010012731.1:830-14709 GCA_026543865.1 Argiope aurantia | reverse complement strand
AAGCTTCCACAAAAAAAGATGCCATGACTTCGACTAAAGGAAAGCTGTTTTTAACAACTTTTTCTCCTGTAAAATGTCAAGTGGTAGAGCACGAACCGAATAAGTTTCTTTTGTTTAGCTCGAGTTATGTTGTTTGCATAAGGCATCAATTTTTGGTTGAGGATGATGCGTTCGCTTTTGAATGGCTGAGTTTTGACCCATTGGGGGAAAAATAGTTAAATACTTTACTTTCAAAGTCATACAAAATCAGAAAATAAATAAAAATGTATGGTATAAGATGTTTTTTTATTTAGCTTTTGTAGATAATTTTCAAGAAGTCATTTTATGATTATTCGGAGTAATTATAATTAACATATTGACGTTTAGATTTCAGTTTTAAATAAAACCTTATGCCAAAAACAAATATATTTTACATGTGCACTTGTTAGATTATGATAAGTAAAGTTTAAAAAGTAGAAAGGTTAAGTTTTCGTGATCTGTGGTAAATGTGTTACTGCATGTTGAGTTGATTAAAATGGTCTAAATGCATAAAAATGAAAAGTTCGATATTTTGTCAAATGTTTAATGCGTATTTGAACAAAAAAATATTTTCTTATGATATACAGTAAAATTTGTTTTTAAGTGGTAGATAAAGAGCGTGGAAAAGAAATCACACAAAAAATACTCCATAATTTCATCAATAGCTATAGCAAGTTCTTTTTTTTACAACGCATTAAAGAAAAAAAAGTATTTTGTGCGGTAATGGGGGACCGCATGAAAAAGTCTCATTTAGATAATCTATCGAATATTTACGAAATAATGAGAAAGTTCTTTCCAAACAAAAAAATAATAAATAAATTTCACAATGAAACATTTTTTTAAAAAAATTTGATATCTTATTCTGAACATAGAGAAATTTTCAAAATGCACATAATTGCACTATGCATTGTAATCCAAAACGTTATCTAATGATGAATTGGTTCAAAATCATTTTCATCACTAGAAGTTATTAGAGTAGTTTTATTTTTGAAGTATGTTATTTACTTTAATTTGGAATTAGTGGAAGTGATACGTGTCTACATTGTAAACCATACATATCGCATTAGTGCACATATATACACTAACAGAACACAGTACAACAATGTTATGACATCACCGCCGCTAGAATCCATATACTACATAAAAAATTGCACAAAAATAAAATGGCACAAAAAAGGACAGTAGAGAAAATATTTGATTGCAATTCTTTTAACATTTAACAGTTTAGCTTACAATAGAAATGCTTTTACTATAATGATTAATTGGTAATTTATTACATTTTTCTGATTTAATTCAAAAATGGAATAGAAATATTCTTAATAAAATGTTTAGATTTTTATTCTTCATTTACAAAAAAAATTATTAAAATGAAATAAAAATAAAGAAATTGATATATATTATTTAGAATTGATTTCCATTTGTTCAATATTTCTTTACTAAGTTGGAAGAAAAAAAGTTCTAATCGTTTCTTCTCAAAATTTTTAAAATCTACTTTAATTTATCAGAAACTACTCGAATAAATGAAATCACCATTACCGAACAAGTATATTGCTCAGAAGCTTTGTGTGAAATAGTAAGAATTTTCTTCAATATTTAAGAAAAAATTTAATTATTTCCACTTGTTGTGCCGAAAAAATTAATTAAACCATCAATTCAGATGCCACCTTCTTATTCTTATCTTTCAGATACAACCACTCTTAAAAACAAGTTTCAACAAACGATAAAAGAAATCCCCACGGGGGGATCAAAAAATAAAAGAATTGTGTCTCATGTAATGAAAAAAAGAGGATTTTTTTAATACTGTTTTCAGCTCATTGAATCGAATAGTTTCTTCTTTTAATGCATTATTCTTCATTCATTAAATAAAGGAATAAAAATTAAAACGCTATAAAGTTGCTTATAATGATTTTCTTCAATACAGAAAACTGAACAATCGTGTGATTCTCCCATTCGAAGAAAAGCAATTCATGCGTGTGAGTAAACTTATGACGGGGCTAGGAAATGCTATTTGCAGTAGAAGAGATAAAACAAAAGAGAACCGATAGGAAAGTTTTTTCAAAAAAAAGTATTCATTGTGATTTCGGAATGAATTATAAATCCAATTTAAAGCTATTCTTTAATTTAGGTTAAAAAGCTGCTCATCGGTGGCCAAAACGGAATTTTCTCTGATTGGAAAATGAATTGAAAATTGCAACGAATTATAGAATAATCTTCCTTGGATTTTCTAATTTATTTTATAAAGAGCCACAGCAAATCAGGAGCATGATTAAATGAGTTTTTAAGAATTTCGGCGAAATGTAATGAAATTATTTAACCACTAAGGGAGAAATAATAACTGAAAGATAGAGATTTCCAAACTTTTAAATCCATGCTTAATTAATTTAAAAAGGAGTGAAATTTTAACGTATTTTTTCAATAGCTTTGGAGAATGTTATCGAAAAAAATCCATTTTACCTGTTTTTTTGAATTTAAAGGATAAGGGGCTTTAAGGATACAAATTATTTGTCTCTATTTTTTGTTTAGCAAATTTTCTTTAATAAATATTTCCGTGTTTATATTAAACATCATTTCTTATACTTTTTGCTTTTGAAATAAAATTGAAATGAATATAAAAATTTTATCAAATTCTTAACTCTTATGCTTTTGACGATTTTAGCAATATTAAGCAAAAATTACTTTCTTTACACTTCAAAGCAAATTTTTTCTCCTTTTTTGTTGATCTAATGATTATTTTTTATGTTGGTTTTCTTTCTCTGTGATACAAAAATTATTACATAGAAAATGTAAAGACTGATGCAATCAGATAAAAGAAGGCATGATCGTTTAATCAAACTTTATAATTTTAAAATATTCAGATTTAAAGTTCCATAAGTTAAAGAATTATTTTCATAGAAAGTATATAATACGCAACAAATTTTCAATTGCGACATAGAAGATGTTATTAAGAATAAGTTATACTGTAAAGCAACCTCTTACAATAATCATTGGAAACATTTAAATAATGACGCACTATCAAATTAAATTTCAAAAAAATAGTATTTTTCGGAATGCAATTTTTATAATCAATATTTTGTCCCTTCTATTTTCTCCCCTATTTTGACAACATACCACTTCTGCCTCTTCTGAAAAAACAAAGGGGGTGAGATCGTGTAAGAAAGGATATTGTAATCTCTCGAGGCTTCGGCTATTCACAAAAGAACAGTCTCCTTCCCCATATAAGGACCGTCAATTCCCAACTCCCGAATAAAACCACACTTACTTTTCCGGTAGGTATAATAAAGATGGTGGGTTGAGTTGCCTTCATACCGAATTTTGGTGCTCACTGTGGGAGGGATCATATTTAATCTATATTATTTCCTGATTTATTGTAGTGGCGGTCAGATCTTTAATTTTTCCCACAACGCTCTGGCAGGGAAGGGAGGAACTTCATTTGCGGGTTCACATCTATAATTCTGGCGATAAATTTGTACCAAGTTTCGTCTGTTTTATTTCTTTCTTTTCAGTTATAGTATTCACATGTATATGGACCCAAAGGAAGATTTCTCTTCAACAGAATTGGTCAGATATCTTCAGAAATCTACACATTTGGTGTGAAGACCACATTACAAATTTCCTTATTCTATTGTCGCATTCAGAGCTCTACAGACAGACATGATTCGATAAATATTCATTTTCGATCTCAGAGCTGGCTGAAACTTAGATAACATTTGCCAAAATTTGGATTTAGAAAAATTTGATGATTACAATGCAATTTTTTGTTGCATATTTCGATCACTAGAAAACAAAAATGGATATTATTTTGCAGAAGAAATTTTTGAAGCAAATTACCAAAGTATGGCATGACAACCTGTTATTAAGAAACTGAAAATTTCTAAAATGTGAATACCAAGCATTGTTGAAAATTAAATTATAGTAAACAGTTTCCTGCTATGAACTAAATATGGATAAAAATTCTAATTCGAAACACTCTTGTACCTTTTAAACAAAAATAATATATTTAAACTTCTATTCCGAAACATCAGTATAGGGATTGTACTCTCAGCTATATCATATATAAAACTAAAAAATTTTTTTAAAATAAATTAATTATTTAAATTTTATTATATGGAGAAAGAAATGAATAAAACTTTATAACGGAAAAAAAATGAATAAACTTTATACAAATAAGCGGGAGTGATCTCTTCTGACCTTTGTCGTGTATTAACAAATAAATGTACTTTTATTTTATAACCTCATGCCATTGGCTGGCAAAAGTTACGGAAGGATCAGTTAGCTTGCGAATTTTGGCGATTAATCGCTAATAAATTTAAGTCCAAGTTGTTGTATGCGGTTATTACACAAGTCGGCTTTTGAATTATCACCTTTAAATGCTTGCCGATGTATAGGCCATTAGACAGTCATTGACAAATTTGATTCTAAATTTGCTAGCCCTCTACAATTTTCTTATTAATCCGTACCAAAATTTATTCATCTAGTTCTCTTAGTTTTGTAGTTATTAATTAACTTATATTCGGACAACCAGATAGACATCCTCTAAATGAATGTGATGTAAAAATTATATTATAAGTTTTATCTATCTGGCTCAAGTCGTTTTTGAGTTACTGTATACACAGACAAACGTGATTTTAAAAAAATATATGTTTTTCGAACTTGCATAACTTTGAAACTGTAAACCCATCGAAATCTCGATTTCTAATCTTTTGATAATTTTAATTTTTTCTTCTTTTAAAATTTAAAAATTTCCGACATGTTACTTCATAAATTTTTCGTACTTTTTATTTTATGGATACAAATTTTTTAACATGGTTTATTTAAAAAAAAGGAAAAGAAAACTGAGCTGAAATCCACGTTTTTATAAATTTTTATTATTTTTCGTATTAATTGTAGTGTAAAAATTGATGAAATTTATTTCCGGATCAAGTTTATTATCGTTTTTATAATTTCTAAATTGCCATGAACAACATTTAAATCTAACAACATAAAATTCAAAAGATTAGCATGATAATTGAATAATTTTTTTTAAACAAGTATGCTTGCTGTTTTCATGTGGTATATTAGAATCTTAAAAATTATTGTTCCTGGATGATTTAAACTCAATATAAATTATAAACAAAATCTGACGATAAAAAATATTTCAAGATCTAGAAAAATTTATCGCTTTCAATCATGAGAAAATAAAGGTTAAAGAAAATAAAAGTCTCGATAAAGTAGAAAGTTGCAGGAAAATAATTCTTTTTTCTTTTGAAGAATTTTTCTTTGAAATAATTATGTTAAGCGTAACTTTTCATGAACTTTCAGATTTATTAAAAAAAAAGCAATTAAAAAACTGTCATGAATTAAGAAACTTCACCGTTGTGAAAAAAAAAATCTTTCAAAAAACTATATCATTTTTGAAACTTTCTAACTTATTCAAGCACTTAAAATGAGACTTATAAAAGAGGAGAATCAAGAAGAACAAAATAAAAAAAATATTCAAGACATTTTTAATGGAATATACAAAATGCTTTTTTATTAGTATGAAAAGACATCTATCAGAAAGACTTTTATTTTTAAAATTCAGATTAAAAAACATGCTAATTTCAGTTTAAATCTTTATTATTCAATTGTAGTATTCAATAAAATATTTTTTTAATTTCAAAAATTTATTTTATGGATAAATTGACCAGCTATCTTTATAAAATAAATACCGAAAACGTAACTCACATTTCAAAGTTTATACGAAAATTATCGTTTTCTTTTTTCATGGAAGAAATTATACTACTTTTCATATATAAATAAATATCTAAAGTACTTTATCTTTTCACTTTTCTTTTATAGACAAAATATAAAACGGCATGTAGATTGCATATTATTTATGGTTTATATAAAAAGAAATAAGAAAAGAATAGTAATTATATAAATGTTATATTTATATAAACATGTAAAACGCAAAAGAAAAAAAATGTCCGAATATTGTCAAAGAAATCATATGAGGGATGATTGATATGGAAAAGAATGCCCTTTGAGGAATAATTTGCAAAATTATATTAAATTAAAATAATATAATTTAAGAAAACAAATGATTAGGAAAGAGGGAATTCTTTCATTATACGTTAGTTTGTACCATGTTAAAATTTTAAGATATATTATCTGAAATACCACACACACTACACATTTCCACACAACACTAGAAAATCTTAATATTTTTAATTTCCCTACCATTCACATTTTTAATTATAATAAATAATAAAATATTCTTTATAATGTCTTTTTTTATAAACTGCTCATTCATTAAATTAAAAATATTTTTTTCTAAACTTCTTATGAAAAATTAAATAACAAAAATATAACGTATTACAGAGTTTGCATGAAAGTTTTATAACTTATCATATATAAGTAAAGTGCATAATAGATAAATGTGCTTTTATAGATAAATGCAACATTGAATACAATTGATTTTGTTGTCATAATTGTACAGATAAAATGTCAAAAGAGATTTCTTACATGAAAGTCAAAAACATCATTAAGAAAACGTTATGTTGAATGATCTATATAGAAAAAAATCCTTGCTAAAAAAAAAATTATAATTCATGAAAACAAACAATTAAAAACTTAAAAATTGTTTTAATTAAATAAATAATATAAATTAAAAATTAAATAAACAATTAAAACATAAAAACTTACTATGCTAAAATTTTAAGGTACTTCAGTTAAAATCCAATATATACCACATAATTCCAGGACGTTTACAATAAACTCTATAAATTTCTAATTTTCAATTTTAATTACAATCACAATTTTTTTCTGTGAACTCTCAATTCATTTAATTAATAATTTTATTCATAAACTTCTAGTAAAAATATTATGTGGATACATTTTAGAATTAAAAATATTTCTTAAATGTGTGATATCTTATTTATCGAAAATATTTTTTTTTCAAATTCTTGTAGTTCTTTATCTTCAAATCTTTACTAGGTTAAAAATTTCTATTTTCCTTTTTACGTCTTGAAATAAATATTCACTTGAGAAATATGAAAAGAGGCAAATATTTTTAGTTGAAAAGTCACTTAATATATTTCATTTCAATAATAAAGGCAGTCATATCTCATTTTGAATATTTTTTACAAATACTATCCAGACATAAAAGTCAGCACTTTTTGCCTGCAATTTTAAAGCCATTACTTCGAAAACTATTATATTGTCGAGTTAGCTTTCCCTCGGAGGAAAAATAACACTTCAAGACAATTTCTGCTATCAAAATATGATATAAATTTTCTTTTTTGTACGAACTTTGAAAAATAGAATAAAATGAAAGAGAACGAAACATTGAATAGATATTCGCGTTTAGCTGGACGCTTTGGAATATACTTATGATGTTTTTTGTGTTCTCTGAGATGAATATTTGTATAAGTTTTCAAGTGATCTGACTACGTTAAAGACAAAAAAGGGATGTGTGTGTTTTAATAGATATATTTTTCGGATTATTACCAGGAGAAAAATGATTTCCTAAGCTTTTGAAATTGAAAAAAAAAAAATATGTCTAAATTTTTCAGCTGGAATTAATAAATATAACATACTTATAATGAAATAAAGTTTTTGATTTTATTCAAAATGAGTCCGAAATATTGTCTTGCACTTTTTAATTTGCAATAAATTTTTATGAACTTTTTTGATGGAAATACCTGAATACTGTGTCAATAATGATAATAAATTGTTTATGTAAATCTGTGTAAAATTCTTCATCACTCGTGCTTTTCAAATGTACTGCAAACGATGGCGAAAAAATGAACAGTACTTACTTTCCTTACCAACATATCCTAATAAACAACCCGTTAGATATGAGGATGAGTAGTTGCTGTACAAATAAGCAGGCTGTTTCTTCCCGGATGGGTGTCCGGATGAGTTTCTTCCCACAACAATGTCGGATCATGGGTTTTTGTTTAAGTCATGGTTATGGGTAGGAGAGAAAGCCTTGTTGGAAGGGTCGAAAGTTTAAATTTTTTCATATTTCTGTGAGTTTGAAGTTTCTCAAAGCAAATAGAAAAGTTACACAAATTTGCATTTGAATTTTCCGTAGTCTTGGATTAACATTTGCTACCGAATGTGATGTTTCACTATTTCTGTCGAAACACTTTTCAACAATTTTCTTTCTGAAAAATAGAGAAGAAACTCCTGATAGTATGCTACAATTTTAATATGAAAAGCAAATATTGTACAGAATGTCAAAATAATGTCAAGAATGGCTGTCTCCTTTAGTTAAAATATGAAATTATATATACATAATGCACTTACATATTTCCTATGCATTCTCTTCTGTTCCAAAAGTCGAGATTGCAGGGTGTAGGGTCAGTCATTCACGATCACTTCACACCACGAAAATGGCGTAATAGGACTCCAAGAAACATCATTTTTTAAGTTCAACCAGTTAGAAGGAAAGCTGGAAGCTATTCCACGCGTCTTTCCCGGTTGGTCATTGTTTTGTCAAGGCGTGAAATGATCAGTGAAGCTTTGAGTGGTGGTGATTGGCGGATTTAAAATACTTTCTCTAATATCATGTTATCCCTTTCGAGACGGGTGGTCTCTATCCAAGAAGCATGCACGGGATGGAGCGTAAGAAGAAAGGAATCATCCAACAGGACGGGGTTTTTGCATTGCTAAGCCTAACTTTGAAAAAATAATCACAAAAAATGAAAATTACGTCCTAATGTCGACACTTTTTTCTATCTTTTTTAGATTATTAGTTCATTTATTATAGGAACACATTCTTCCTCTGACAAATATCTTTTTTTACCATAATAAACCGAAACCAATGCTTTCTGTAATAAAAAGTGAAGTGCACGAAATGTATTCGAATGCTACGCAAAATATAAGAGAACTAAATGTAAAATCCAAAGAGATTATATATAGTTACACAGTAATAACAACAAAAAAAAGAATTCGTGGGGAGATCAAAAATGCGATTGATTCTATGAAGTGAAAAGTTACACAACCCAAATCTGTTTATTTACATTTATCTTAACCCCTCTCCTCCATAACAGCTGATGAATGAAATACCAAAGGCTGAATATAAGCAAACTGACGGCTATTATACTAGAACTATATTTTTTTCAATAGCAATGGACGTAGGGAGACATCTAGTGGTGTTTAAAAATTGTTCTAGATTAAAATGCACATATGAATCACCATCCCCTGAGTTCGATTTCCAGAAATGTAAGGGTGGTACGTCCGGCTGTTAGAGATGATCGTTGGTGATTCATATATGACACGCCCGTCGCAAAAGCTCGAATTCCAGATTTGGATAGTTATTAACCTTCAGACAAAAATAATTATAAATACTACTTTAACTGACTAGAATGGTCTCCTTGAAACATTCTCGCATGTTTCCTAATAAAATCTTTCTCACCCTCTTCCCCACACCAGTCTGAAATTATGGATCTTGGACGAGTCAGTAAACGCCATGAGTGCTTAGATATTTATTTTCTGAGTCTCACACATATGAACTGTGTCGTCCTTTTACAAGAAAGAAAATCAGCACTTGCTTATTATTAATCGCATACCACTAGTGAACAGTATTTACAAAAGATTATATATAGCAATTCATTGGTAGAATGCGATTAATACATAAGTATCAGAAAATCAAATATATATTTTTTGACAGTTCAATATTAAAATTTCACGCATAAAGAAAATTATAGTCACAATATCAAATACTAAATTTCAATTACTTAAATCGCTATCATTTTGAATTATCGCTTTCATATGCCTGCAAAATTGCAGATAGAGAGATAAAAGTCTTTTGGCGGATTTAGTTTCTAATTTGACGCTGGTCTACACTATTGATTCTGTATTTATGTATTAAATTTTATATATCCAGCCCTTATCATTTTGCAGCTATCCTGTTATTTTGTTTTGGGACAGCCGGACAGGCAGACTTCTAAAAAAATTTCGCTCAAAATTGGGGAGATTCCTCGAAATGGAAAATTCATTGAAACTCAATGGGGAGACTCATCTTGATCTTGAATGGCGGATTTAAAGTACTTTCTCTAATATCATGTTATCCTTTTCGGGATTGGAGGTCTCTATCCTAGACGCTCGCACGGGACGGAGCGTAGACCGAAGGAATCATCCAACAGGGCGGAGTTTTTGCGTCGCTAAGCCTAACTTTGAAAAAATAATCACCAAAAATAAAGTTTACGTCCTAACGTCAACACTTTTTTCGATCTTTTTAGATTATCAGTTCCTTCATAATATGAGCACATTCTTTCTCTGACAAATCGCTTTTTTTGCCATAATAAACCGAAACCAAGGCTTTCTGTAATAAAAAGAGAAGTGCACGAAATGTATTCGAATGCTACGCAAAATATAAGAGAACTGACGGTAAAACCCAAAAAGACTATTTACAATTACACAGTAATAACAACTAAAAATTTCGCTTAAAATTTACAAGTTGCTAAGTCCATCCTAATTACGTTTTTAAGTCCATATAGCTAAAAGTTATTTTTGAATTGTTGTGTTAATAAATACACAGACTGTCATAATTCCAAAAATGTGTTTTACAGACAGTGGGGCATTCGAAGTGGTTAGACCCATCGAAATCTTGAGTTAAACTTTTTGACGATTACAATACTTTCTCATTGTATATTTTGTATAAGAGGAAATACAAATGGAATAAAATAAAGAATCAAAACTAATTCCAGCTAATTTCATTCCTTTGAATTTGCCTTTTAAGATTTTAAGGTTGCCATTAAAATATTGTTTATTTTGGGAGATGGTTAAATTATGAGTAATTGTTAATGATATGGGGGTATACCAGATAGAAACACCAAATAGAAGTTTGGAAGCCATTGTGCTAGATTTCTGACACTTTTTTCATTGTGGAAGCTATATACTATTTTAATATGTTTAGAATTTAAATATTTATTAATCGGTTCATTTGATAAAATTTTTATTCCTTTCTTGAGGGATCACCTAATTGTGAGTCTTTGTATAAATAGATAAATTTCATGATATTCGTAATAATTTTTATGTAAAAATATTAAATTTAAAAAATGAAAAAAAATTATGAAAATTTGACTTTAAAAATTCTTTATATTAAATTTTTATCACAAGTACTTCAGAATTATTTTTATGAAAGTTTAATGCCTTAAACTTTACACATACAAAAGCCATGAAATATCCTAGAAAAATATGTTCATAATACTGCAATTTTTATTCTACGAAATTTAAAAAAATTAAATTGAATAATTAATTAATTAAAATTTATTTAATTTCATTATTTTAAGAATTATTTATATTATTTATTATTATTATAACTTATTTATATTGTTTTAAAAATTAGAGGGTAAAAAGAAAATGAAAGTAAAATGCTGCAGATTCTGTTTTAAGAGGTTGAAAAATTATCTTTACATCTGTTTTGTATTTAAAATATCTTTTATTTTGAAATTTATGCGTTTCATTACATATAATTATTCTCGTGATAAACGAAAATATTTATATTTAATTTATTTTAACTAATAATATTATCAATTTATTTGCAAAGTTTAAAAAAAACAAGAAACTGAAATAAAAACACTTTTAAGGAATAGTGCAGAGTTCCAAATGATTTATTTTCGATATGTACGTGAACTGAATCGGGTATTAAAAAAATTGCCTTTTAGGGAATTTAAAATGCTACAGTAAATAAATGGTGTACTTTTTTGGTTTTAAACACTAGAATTTCCTATTTATTCTTTCTATTGCATGGACTTACTACAAATATTTTTTAAAATTGTTTTAATTTTAATAATTTATTTATATTCAATTTTCAGTGCTTATACCAAAAATAAAATCATTTTTTTCTATCTATCTTGTGGGCTTTTTCACAAAACGGTTTCATATTTTAAAGAAAATAATGGAATTCAAAATATGTTGACTCTTTTTAAAAAAAAATTTATTACCTTATAAATGCACGCTTTTCATCCATATTTTGATTCTCTTACAATTATTTATATATTTATAATTATTTATAACAGTAATTTGAATTTGAATTATAATTTCATTTTTCATCAAAACTTTTTTTTGCTTTCGATCCGCCATCACGGATCGACGCTTTTCATTAAGCAGTAAGCGTGCAGCTCTCTTGCTAAACCCATTCACTCTACCAGTTAGAACATATAGAAAAGTGATAAGGTAGTAAATTTTGAATTTTAAAATTCTGTTTCAAATATGAATTAAAATAATGATAGTAGAATGTATTGTTTATGGAGCATTTATTTAATGGATTATAAAATACATAAATAGTGTATTTTTGGATTTATCATTATTATAAAAATTTTGACATGATTAAAAGGAGTTAATCAATTTGGCAGTTAATAAAAAATTAATAATATCCAAATCATTCTTGAAATGATTCAGTACAGATGAGAAACTTCATTATCGTATATTTCTAATTGCAGATTTTACAATGATTTTTTTTATTATAAGTTTGTTAAAATTAATTATTAAGTGAGTTATTTTTTTCTTTACTGATGATTGAATTTTTTCGTTTCTAATAAAATTTATTATAATTATAATGTTATTATAAAAGGCTCAAAGAGTTGTCGTCGGTTAAACTTATTCTGAAAGAAATGTAGAATTCTTGTACATATATAGAAATATAGAATTCTATCTATGTAATCTTTTTCCTCTTTGGCCCTGCCATTCAGTCATTATAAATATTTGCAAATGAATAAAAGTAAGTTTTCCCCCTAGTTACTAAAGACAGAAACCCATCGAATTTCTGTCAGAAAGTATGAGAAATCAATTTCATGTTTCCGTTCTTAGCAGACGACTTGCATACGCTATTTAATAAACCGTGCTGTCTTGAGTAATATCTTTCGTGAATATATATGCTTAAAAATGAATTTTAATAAATATGGGATAGACTAAAAAGTAAAGAAATGATATATTTATTTGTAAAATTGTTTTTAGAAAATTGTACACAAATAATAATGTAATTTGGAATTTTGCTAATTCGAAACTGATGGGTTATCTGAAAAACTAAATGTACCTAAAGACTGAAATGAAATTAAAATAACAGCAAGAAGTAACAGGTAATTTTGAAGCTGAAAAGGGTAATAAATATATATTGTTAGTACTAAACAATTTAAATAATCATAAATAATTAAGAAATAAATATATAGAAATTATTAAATAAAGTTATTCAAGTTATAGTTCAAAATATTTTTTAAAAAAAAGAATAATTTGAATAAATAGGTAATTTGAATAAAGATGTAATACACAGCATTTGAAAACAGGAAACATGATATGATATTTCAAAAATCCAAAACAATTCATTTCTTGCTTATTTAATGTCTTTAAAAAATAAATTTTCTTGTTTTCTTAATTACATTTTTGATGCAACGATAAACATCTCGAGTGAAATAAAGGGATTAAAAATTATGCACTTACGGTCACTGAAGAAGCATAAATATCGCTGGAATTACCGAAGGAAACAATTAAGACAAAAAAAGCACCTATTTTTTTGGCTATTTTTAATTTTGACTTCCAATTAACCAAAAATAAATTTGAATTATAGACAATACTTTGACATAATTTTAATATTATTATAGAAGCAATTTTAAGTGTAAAATTGAAAACGAAAAATCGATTTAAAATTGCGATTTTTTTCTTTTGATCTTTTATAAACAGTTATATTAGAAATAATCGTTTGCAAAAAGAATTATTTGTATATCTATATACATTTCTTCAAACTTAGAGTTTTTTATTGATATTAGGATGTCACTCCCATTTTTTCACATTTAGAGGGCTGCAGTACGACATGGTTTCGTTTTTCCGCAAGTGCTGAAATTTTAAAGTGATGCTCCATGCGCATCAAATTTTTAACCGCAAAAACATGAAATGA
>JAPMOR010012727.1:0-13138 GCA_026543865.1 Argiope aurantia | reverse complement strand
CCGTGCCCACTAAGGAAGAAAATTAAGATTTTATTATATATCAGGAATTGACCGTCCACTTTGTCCAGGTACTCCCTAGCCCTAAATCCGGAGGGGGAGTCGTAACTAGTCCAATATCGACACCACTCCTCCGTGATATATGCTTTAATTTTTCTTTTTAGAAACGAGTAGGGCGCTGGCAAATTATATGGTTCCCCTGACACTGTGGCCTCTTTAGCGAAGTGGTCGGCCACTTCATTACCGTGTATACCAACGTGGGCTTTCACCCACTTGAGGCCGACCTTGTTCTTCATCGGTATTAAATTATTTTTGATTTCATTTACAAGTTCAGATCTGGCGTTGTGAATCCCTAAGGCAGCTATGGAGGAGAGACTGTCGGTGTAAATGTTGACGGTGGTGTTCTCACCGACAGCCCAGCTAGCCGCGAAATCAATGGCGGCCAGCTCTGCCTGAAAGACCGAATTAAAATGTTCCAATTTAAAAGTAAAGTTTAAAATATTATGATTATTTTTAAAAACACAGACGGCAAATCCAGTGGAATTGTCCAGCCTGGATCCGTCTGTGTATATATCATAGGCCGCATCGGGAATGGTCTCATGAAGAGAGACCACCCTCCGGGCGGCCGGAGTGCTTTTGATTAAAATATATTTGTCTAAAATAATATTATCGATAAAGTAATTAAAATGAGGGGAGCCATGAACCCAGATCTGAAACCGCATGTATTCAGATTTGGCCACGATGTGCAGGGGGGGAATACCTGTGACCACATTTAAAAGATTGGTGGATGGGGGTCGGGGAGGGATATGTGGGACCCGCGACAGTTTTGGCAAATGACTGAGCCTCACAAAGCCGGTTTTTAATTTCAGCGAGTGCGAGGTCCCACTCCTCTTGCTTTTTTGATATCTGGACCCCAGATTCCATTAGCTGCCTTTAATTTCCTCCATAGTAGTTTGCTAGAGGTAGAATACGTGATGGATGAAACGTATTTAAGCCAGGATTCCCTCTGGCTACTCCGGCGAATGCAGCGAGCATAAGCTCTGGCTCGCTTAAATGCAACAAGATTTTCTGTTGTTGGATATCTGCGAAATTTGTTCCAAAACTGTTTTCGTTTCCTATAACTGTCGTGACAAGCCTTGTTCCACCACGGTCTGCAGAATTTCCGTAGACGAGGTGAGCTTTTGGGTATACTTTTATTTGCAGCTTTCATAATGCAATCGTGGACAATCTGTACTGCTGTCGAGATATCTTCTGTGTTAATCATATTTTCAGTAGTTTTGGCCAGTTGTGAGAAATGAGTCCAATTCGCATGTTGGAATAGGAAGCGAGGTCGACCTTGAGTCTTACCACCACCATCAGCATGGGGTACTATTACAGGGAAATGATCACTCTTATGTAAATCGTTTCCAACTGTAAAATTTAGCAACGAAAAAAGAACTGGTGAACATATGGCGAGATCTAAACTGTGAAAAGTGCGTGAAGGCTCGTGGAAGTAAGTTTTCTCTTCATTATTCAGCAGACAGAGAGCATTATTAGTAATGAACTGCTCAATCTGTCGCCCACGAGAATTTGTGCTATGCGAACCCCACAAGGTACTATGGCCATTGAAATCGCCAAGTAAGATAAAGGGTGCTGGAAGTTGTGCTACTAAACTATCAAGGTCTTTTTGACTGATTGAATCATTAGGTGGCAAATAAACACAACAAACTGTAATTAATGTTCGTACATGTACTTGAACCGCCACAGCTTGCAAATTAGTATGAAGTGAGAGAGGTGTGCTTGGAAAAGAATAGGAGGTCAGAATGCAAACGCCTCCAGAATTATGCGAATTACTGTCAGAATCTCTCCGGACAGTGTTATAACCCCGCAATTTAAGAGGCATGTTTGATTTTAAGAAAGTTTCTTGAAGACAGAAGCAAGCTGGATGAATTTCGTTAAGAATGGTCCTAATTTTATTTAGCTTGGACCCAGTGCCACGACAGTTCCAAGAAAGGAAATGATCCATCAAGAAAAGGTTGCATGAGAGGTATTACGGACATTAGTTATAGTTGTCGATAAATCGCAACTCATTTGGATTTCATCCTGCTCTTCGGATGGATGTAGTGCGATAAGTTCGGGACTTTCGGGCACGCCACTGAAAATGGACGATAGATCCTTTTGGACTATACCCTGATTCGCAAGTCCCAGAGCGACAGAGTTATGTAAACTTGATGTTTTTATCTTTTGAGAAAGCTGTTTTCCGGAAACGCCACGTTTCGAAAGCTTACGTTTTAACGATTTATTCGATTTCCGTTTACGTTGAACTATCTCAGGTTTTCCAGTTTTAGGAGCGCTAGTTACGGACTTTTCAGTATCTGAATCTGATTTCATAGGGGGTTTATTTTCACTGATATTTTTAACACAATTCGTGCAAGAGCAATTTGCACAAAATTGTCTTTGCAAAACGGAAGCATAAGTTACACCTGGTGTCGGTGTCTGGACATTGACTTTACGCCTAGCTTCAGAGTAAGAGATATTTTCTTTATGTTTAATTGTTAGAATCTGTTTCTCCATCAACCAACGTGGACATGATCTGGAAAATGAAGTGTGATTGCCATTGCAATTCACACATTTTTCTTCAGCGGAACACTGCTGACTTTCGTGGCCTTTCACTGCACACCGGACGCAAGTGAGAGTCCCGCGGCAGTTGGATTTCGAATGTCCAAATCGTGGCACTGAAAGCATCTGAGAGGATTTGGTATGTATGGTCTCACGGCTAGTCTCATATAGCTCCCTTTTACCCGTTCTGGCAATTTAGGTCTGTTGAATGTCAAAATAAAGTGTTTTGTGGGAAGGAGTTCTCCATCCCGCCGAATTGTTATACGGCGTACATGCGTCACTCCTTCGGGTTTCAATTCTGCTGTAATTTTGTCCAAGGTGTCATTAAATAGCTCGCCACAGGTTATTACGCCTTTTGAAGAATGAAGCCTCGTATGAGCGCTTACACTAACGGTTAAAGATGCTAATGCCTTCAATTTAATTATTTGTTGAGCTTGCTTGCGGCTACCGACTTCTACAAGTAAGTCACCAGAGCGAAGTTTCCGAGTTGAAACAACTTCTCCAAGTGCTCCTGTAATTGCCTTTTCCACTAGAAACGATGATACACTGTTAAATGTTTCGTTGCTTTCAGAAATGCGTTTTACAATAAAGAATTTGTCGAAATGTTTCTCAAAAAGGTTAATATTCTTTTGTTGCCCACCGAAGGGAGCAAGGTTTTTGCGGCCCATACGATATTAATGGGGATTCAGGGCCAGCGGCATCGCCCACCACGGAGCCCTACTAGGGATGGCAGTAACTGGCTCTAGATATTCCTAACCTCAGCACTTACCATAATGCTAACTAGCACCTATACGCTGGGAGTTACCCCCGGGGACAGTGACCACCCTTAACGCCAAGCCCAAGGAGTAACCCCTTCGCTTGATCCCTAGCAGACTAGCCACTTAGGTGACTAGGTACCGGCCAATTGATACACCGGGGACCACAGTGCACCACCCGTCTAATGGATCGCTACGCACGGCCAACACGTGGGGGTTTTGGCTGTCCATGAGAAGCAAGAAGCAACAGAGCGGCGACAGCGTCTCATGGAGAGCTCCCTCGCCTACCCTCGAGGGAAAGAAGAAAAGGAGACAGCAGAAAGCGTAGTGGAGAATAAATCATAAAGGGAGTAAAGATCCCTGGGAACCTCGGGATTGGGACACCCGTACTCACCTATAGCAGGTGAGCCCCTGAGGGGGCCATTGGATCAGACTTCGTTTTTATGGATGACAATGCACGGCCACACAGGACTCATGCTGTTGAGGAGCTCCTGGAAAGTGAAGATATCACCCGAATGGATTGGGCGGCGTGCTCCCCTGATTTAAATCCGATAGAACATGTGTGGGATGCTTTGGGGAGACGCCTTGCGGCACGATTACATCCTCTTGGGAACACTCGACAACTTAAACAGATGCTGATTGAGGAATGGGCACTCTTACCTCAAGAACTGTTGGACAATCTGGTGCTGAGTATGGGGAGACGGTGCGAAGCAACCATTGCAATAAGGTATAAGGGGAGTGCCTATCCAATTCTAAGGAACATCTGCTTGCTGTTCTTCCTCTTGGACAGACAATCATGTGTAACGATACTATGAGTTCAATAAAGCCTTTTTTTGTTTGATTCCATACTGTACGCATTGTATTCATTTCTGCGCAACTATGCTTTCGTCATTCTTTCAGAACAAAATGCTGTTTCTCATTTCTGAATTTCATGTCTCTCAGATGATTTCTCGTGAAGTTGTGGCAAAAAACATACCTGTTGCTTAAGTTTTGCACACCAGTGTACATTGGTTACTTATATATATAGCTTTTTCTGGATCAAAAACTTTCATTTAATGTTATAAACTGAAATTTAATAAGATAATTGTTGTAAATTTGAACATAACTTTTTAACATAAATAAGATCACTTTTTGAATTGATAGATATATGGAACTGGAAAATATAGAAATCCATAATATTTGTAAAAAAATAGAATTGAAACTTTTAAAGCAAATTATACTTAGCTGTTTGTATTAGTAAAATTAATTGATTATTGGTTTTGAATTCTTTATTTGAAAAGTGTATTGAAAATTTATTAAAAAAATTTCTTGCAGGGAACTTTGGATTTCATTAGTTTTTAAAGAAGTATATTTTACAATTCAGTATTTTATTTTCAACGAAATTATTGAATAATTTCCTTTAATCTACAGGTATAATTCAATTATCTCCTATCACAATCATTGTAAAGATAAAAAGATGAGAAGAAAAAAAAAACCAGTTGTTTTAACCTTTTGCTCTTAGTGTTAAGTAATAATTATGAGAAATTTATTTACATGTTTAAAAGAAAAAAGAATTACTTTGAAATTAAAAATAGCGATTCTATTATGCTATATGAAAATTTTTAGAGATTAAAAGATATAATTTCGTTTCTGGAATTGAATGAGTATATGCAATTGTTAAGAAGTAATTCTATTAGATTTTTATTGCGAAATATTTTTTAACTATATAATGGTATGAAGAAAATATTATATTATAGGTAGCTCATTACTTTTTTTTCAATAAAATAAAGAGAAATAGTCATTTATTCAGGGTTGTTTTCTCGCCTCCCTGTTGTTTCAGTAGCTTTCCTTCTTAACTATGATTCCAAGAATCTAAAAATTTACTCACGTTAATGTGAGTTAGAAGAATTAAAGTATTTAACGAGATTCCTTTCTACTCACGTGCACTGATTGTGATAATAAAACGGTAGCAGATAAGTATTCTCAAACGGCATTGATGGATCCTTGATTGCTTCGAGCTCATGACTACTGATATACATTGAAAGGAAAAGCTCATTTATCGCTGTATTATTCAAATTGACAGTTCGTGAGAAAAAACTTTCTTTGAAATAATTGCATTTCTTTTTCAAGTCGGGGGAAATGAATAAATGGTAATCTGGAATACAAAAACTTTTATCGCGTTTTTCGTAGAATAATGTTAACCGACGTTGGGCTTATTTAATTGGGTTCCTTTAAGTCCGGGACATCTGGCACGCGCATGAATGAACACTTGAATTATCTTCAAATTCAGAATATTTTTTACGTATTAACTTTGTGAAATTAATTATGCTGTAAAAAGCTTGTGCATATTGAAAATAAGTTACAAATCAAAGTTTGATTTTGAAAAATCGGAAAATTGATACTATGGTAATCGTTAATTTTGTGTTTCTGGAAATAGTATATATGTTACGGGCAATGTAATTATTTAGGTCAGTATTCATAATGCTTGGTTATTATGAATAATGACCATTAAAATTGGGCAATTTGATAAATTTGAATTACTTTACGATAATTTCTCACATTGACCGGTCATTATAAATACCGCTATTATTTCTTTGGGCACTTTGATTAATTGACAGCAATGGGACAACCACGTGCGTGTGGTGGGATTCTGGCTGGCCAATCAGCATTCATTTTCAGTCGCTTGTCGCCTGTGTCGGTACCTGTGGCTTGCGTCGCGTTATTTACGTTTTCCGGTTGTCTTTGGATGTTATTTAGCCTATGTGCGACAAATGCTTATTGATGTATGTCTTAAATTGACTTTGGGTTCCGTTTATTTAGGTAGGTGATTTTTCTATAAAATAAAATGCAGGAAGGGTTAGTAACTGATGTCAGTGACATGAAGCATCGTTTTAATGAACGTCTGGATGAATTATGTTCATCAAAAGCTCAGAATTCACAAATTCTCACAAAGCCACAATACTTGGAGTTAATAGAAAAGGTTAAAACATCTAGAAGCAAAGTGGTAAATAAAAAAACCCGAGGATTATCAGCGTTTACGTAGGTTTGACGTAATGACTATTGGAGAGAAGGAAAAGTTGATAGTTCCTGTAGAGGAAGGTAAAGAGCAGATAAGATTTTACGTACATCGGGAAGAGATATTTCAACTCTTACATGATGCACATACAGCAATTGGGCACTGTGGTCGAAACCGTATGGAAAAAGAGCTAAGTTCAAAGTATAAAAACATTACAAGGGAAATGATTGTTACATATCTAAATTTATGAATGACCTGCGAAAAAAAACACAATGTGTCAAAAAAAGGTTTAGTTGTTAGACCGATACTAAGTAAGAATATGAATTCAAGATGTCAAGTCTATTTAATTGACATGCAGTCACAAGCTGATGATGAATATAAATTCATACTTGTATACCAAGACCATCTTACTAAATTTATTCAAATTCGACCTCTTAAAAGCAAAAGAGCAGAAGAAGTAGCTTATGTGCTTTTGGATATTTTTTCAATTTTTGGTGCGCCCAGTATTTTGCAAAGTGATAATGGGTTGGTTGGTTGGTTGTTCGGTTTTTTTGGCGCAAGAGCCATGTTTGGCTATGCTGCGCCAAGCAGATGGTAAAACAAAACAAAATTAATTTATAGAAGCACACATGTTAAGATATAAAAGCCAAATGTATCAAAAAACGGTGAAACTGAAAGGGCAAGAATGTATAATGTTAATGAATTTATAAAGGAAATACTGATTCGAAAAACAAACGTTACAATGAATTGATGTGAATTGTTGAATCTCAACAGAAGTTAAAAAAAAAAAGCTAAATACAGCTATAAAAACCAATGGCTTTTAAAAATTTAAAAAGGTTCGGGTGGACTTTTTCACCCACCAGGTCTTGCAAAGTTAATGACAATGATTTAAAAAAGTGTAAACGAAAGGAATTAAAAGATACACACTCGATTAAAATATGTTTAATGGTAAAATCTACAAGACATGTGGAGCACTTTGGTGTTGTCTGGCCAAAAAGGACATATTTGTGTGTAAAACGACTATGTCCTATACGGAGGCGGGTCAATTTGACATCAACCTCTCGTATAGGGTGGACAGGCCACAAACGTATTGTCGGTTTAATTGAGTGTAATTTGTTATGGATCTGCAGATCCCATGATTGCTGCCACTTAGTAAAGAGCGAACTAGTTAAAGTCCTTTTAGCATCAGAATAGTTAAGTGAATGTGTTAAAAGGGTTGATGCAGCTTTAGCAGCAAAATCTGCCATTTCATTGCCGTAAATACCTACATGCCCCGGTACCCAGCAAAAAATGACTTTAAAACCTCTATTTTGTATGATTCTCAATGTGAATAAAATCTGAATAGCAACTGGGTGCATCTGAATCTGATAGTTAGAAAGTGTTTCTAAAGCACTCATACTGTCAGTGTAAATTATGAAATTATGCCGAGTAGAAGAAGAGATTTCTTGTAGAGCACAGAAAATTGCTACTAACTCAGCCGTAAACACAGAACTACTGTTGTGCAAACGATAGCTCACTGTATCAGATGGAGTTATAATTGCGCAACCAACGTGTCCGTCTGATTTCGAGCCATCTGTAAAAACTGGTGCAAAAGAAGAGTACTGACAGCGGTGCTGATAAAAAAGTTGTTGAAAAATAGTAGGATTAGTTGATGATTTATCAAATCCTAAAAAAGGGTTCAGAAAAGAAAATTGCGGGGTATCCCAAGGGGGAAAGGAATAAAAATCAAATGACTTAATGGCAACACTAGAAAGGTCCGAACCATGTAGGAAACTTTTGACTCTCTCCCAAAAAGGAAGAATATGGGAAGGTCGTGATTCGTAAATCCTTCGAAGAGAAACAGGAAGAACCGTGCGACAAATAGGGTGATTTGGGATAGATTTTGCTCGAAAATAAAGAAGTGTAGACAATTTCTGACGCCGCAAATGAAGCGGTAACTGGTGGCAAATAACATGTAAGCTTTCTACTGGAGAGGTTCGAAAAGCTCCGGAGCAGATCCGCAGAGCAGTGTGGTGAATGGTGTCCAATCGCCGTAAAACAGTAGGACGTGCTGAGCCATACACCATGCAGCCGTAATCAATACGGGACAAGATGACCGCTTGGTAAATACGGAGTAGGGAGGTTCGATCAGCACCCCATGAAGTTTTGGAGAGCACTCTCAATATATTTAATGTTTTTTCACACCTCTTCCGCAAGTGCAAAACATGCGGAAGAAAGGTAAGCTTTCGATCGAATATCACTCCCAAAAACCGAATTTCATCTACCACAGGAATAGGTATGTTCCGGATACAAATATTCGGATCTGGGTGAATGATTCTCTTCCGACAGAAGTGAACACACCTACTCTTCTCGGGAGAGATTGCATGACCATTATTGTTACACCAAATTATAACTTTATTGACTGCATTTTGCAACTGCCGCTCTATGAGATTCATATTGCTACCTTGGCATGAGATCTGCAGATCATCAACATAAAGAGTTCCTTGAACAGATGATGGTAAAACAGATAAAATTTGACTCAGATGAACTATAAAAAGTGTGACACTGAGGACACTTCCCTGTGGAACACCCTCAGCTTGTATAAAATTATTTGAATAATAATCACCAACACGAACACGAAAAGTACGAAGTGATAAAAAATTTTGTAAAAATATGGGCAAGTTTCCCCTAAAACCAAACTTAAAAAGTGTGGATAGTATACCATAGCGCCATGCACGGTCATACGCTTTCTCTATGTCGAAAAATATGGAGACAAGGTGATTCCTCCTAACAAATGTGTTGCGTATCTGGGTTTCCAATAAAACGAGGTTATCAAAAGTTGATCTACCTCTTCGGAAACCACTTTGCAACGGGGGGATGCATCCTTGTTTCTCGAGTTCATACACAAGGCGAGCATTGACCATGCGCTCAAAGATCTTACAAAGACAATTTGTCAAAGCAATAGGCCTGTAATTCAGAGGATTCGATGACTCTTTACCGGGTTTTAAGATTGCAATCACAATAGCTTCACGCCATTGTGAAGGAAACTTGTGCTCAATCCAAATTCTGTTAAATAACAGTAAAAGACTGGAAAGAGAAGTTCTATTCAAATGGCGAAGCATATTATATGTGATTTCATCTGGCCCGGGGCTGGTATCATGCGTCTTGGATAATGCTGCTTTCAATTCGTACATCCTAAATTCACAGTTGTATGAGTGAGTGCTTCGATCATTAAAACGCAATGGCAACCGTTCCGCGGGATTCTTAATTGCTAGGAAATCAGGACTATAAGAATCTATTGCGGAAACTTGTGCGAATGCTTTTCCTAGAATATTAGCTACGTCTAATGGGGCAGAATGTATCTCACTTCCTGTTTTTAAAACAGGAATGGACGATTCACTATAAATCCCATTAGCGGCCTTTACTTTCCTCCATAAATGTTTACTAGATGTAGAGGATGTAATGGATGATACAAATTTTATCCACGATTCCCTCTGAGTACGACGGCGAATGCGACGAGCTAGCGCTTTGGCTCTTTTAAAAGCGACAAAGTTCTCAGTTGTTGGGTACCTTCGAAAGATGTTCCATAATTTTTTCTGCTGTTTGTGACTGTCACGGCAAGCTTCATTCCACCATGGTCTGCAAAATTTTTTGGGGCGCGGGGAGCTTTTGGGGATTGTGATATTTGCGGCATTTATTAGTGTATTAACTACAATTTGTGTTGCTTCCGATATGTCTGATGTACTGACCATATCCCGAGTGATATGTGCCAATCGCATGAATGCAACCCAGTCTGCTCTCTGGAAAATGTAACGAGGAGAGCATGCGGTTGTATTTCCTCTGTCAGCATATGAGAGGATAACTGGGAAATGGTCACTATTGTACAAATCTTTCTCAACGGAAAATGTCATCAATGGCATGAGTGTAGGAGTGCATATGGCCAGATCAAGACTATGGAAGGTACGTGTGGGTTCATGGAAGTAAGTCTTCTCTTCACTATTGAGCAAACAGACAGTTATCAGCAATAAACTGCTCAATCTGCCGCCCACGAGAATTCGTACTAACCGAACCCCACAACGTACTATGGCCGTTGAAATCTCCAAGAAGGATAAAGGGTGAAGGAAGCTGGTCCACTAGATTATCAAGTTCTTGTTGAGGTATGATATCATTAGGCGGTAGATAGATACAGCAGACTGTGACCAACATTCGCACATGAACTTGTACAGCCACAGCCTGGAGAGAAGTATGCAAATTGAGAGGCGTACTTGGATACAGATTGGATGTGAAGATACAGACACCGCCAGAACTGTGAGAGGCTGTAACTGCATCTTTCCGAACACAGTTGTATCCACGTAATTTAATGGCAATATTGGGTGTCAAGAAAGATTCTTGGACACCAATAGAAATGGGATGAAACTGGTTGATGATGGTCTTGATATCAAAAAGTTTGGAGCGAATGCCGCGACAATTCCAGGACACGAAGGTACACATTATGAAAGAGGTTTTGATGAAGAAAGAGAACGTGCATTTGTTGGAGTTGCTAGATCTTCGCAACTCATATCAAGTGAATCTTCATCCTCAGATGGATGGAGCTTAAAATCTGGGTTGGTTAGAGTGTCACCAAAAATGGTGGTTAAATCTTTATGGACTACATTCTGATTCGCTAATCCCAAAGCGACTGAATTCCGTAGATTAGATTTTTTGAATTTTACGGAAATATCTTTTTGCGAAAGTCCACGTTTCGCGAGTTTTAGTGTCAGTGAGGTCTGAGATTTATTCTTTCGGGATTTTCTATTTGTATCAGGATCTTGTTTAGAAGAATCTGGAGCATTTTTGGTTGAGCTATCAGAATCTGATTCAGATATTTTTTCTGGAGGCTTTGTTGCCGAATTCTGTTTCTTGCAGTTGACACAAGAGCAGTTCGAACAAAATGGTTTTTGAACGATTGAAGAATAGCTAATTCCAGGAGTAGGAGTCTGTATTTGAACCTTGCGCCTTGCTTCTGGGTATGTTAAATCTTCTTTTATTTTTATTGTAATGATTTCTTTCTCCAGTTTCCAGTGCGAGCAAGTTCGAGAGTAAGAGGGATGGTCGCCATCACAGTTAACGCACTTTTCTTGTGCGGTACACTGTTGACTATCATGCCCTTTTTCGGCACAACGGGCGCAAGTGACTGTCCCGCGGCAATTAACTTTGGAGTGGCCAAACCGCTGGCACTGGAAACATCTTAATGGATTAGGAATGTATTGGCGAACTGGTAATTTTATGTAACCTGCATATATGGATTCAGGTAATTTGGGACTGTGAAAAGTGAGTATATAATGTTTTGTCGGTAAGAACTGGCCATCTCGTCGAATTGTAATTTGGCGAACATTAGTCACACCTTGCTTCTTTAATTCAGAACTTATTTCTTCTAGAGGAACATTATACAATTCTCCGCAAGTTATTACACCTTTGGAGAAGTTGAGCGATGTGTGAGGACTTACAGAAACAGGTATGGTGGCTAGAGCTTTCAGTTTGAGGATATTTTCAGCTTGTTTTTTGGTATCGACTTCTACTAGTAAGTCACCAGAACGCATTTTTCTTATTAAGATTACCTCACCAACGGTAGCTGCAATAGCTTTTTGAACAAGGAATGGTGAAACGGAGTTGAAAGTTTCTTTATTTTCTGAAACACGCTTAATCACAACAAAGTTATCAAAATATTGAATGGTATTAGGAAATTTGATTACTTTTTGCCCACTGAAGGGACCACGTTTGGAGGAGCCCATACGATATGATAAATGATTCGGGTCCGACGGCACCACCCACCACGGAGTCCAACAAGGGAAGGCAATTACCGGCTCTGGTCATTCCCAGCCTCAGCATCCACCCTAGTGCTAATCGGTACCTATACGCTGGGAGTTACCCCCGGGGACAGTGACCACCCTTAACGCCAAGCCCAAGGAGTAACCCCTTCGCTTGATCCCTAGCAGACTAGCCACTCAGATGACAAGGTACCAGCCGATTGATACACCGGGGACCACAGTGCACCACCCGTCTAATGGGTCGCCACGCACGGCAAACACGTGGGGGTATTTTCTGTCCATGAGAAGCAGGAAGCAAACAGAGCGGCGACAGCTTCTCATGGAGAGCTCCCTCGCCTACCCTCGAGGGAAAGAAAAAAAAAGGAGACAGCAGAAGGCGTAGTGGAGAGTAAAAGCTAAAGGGAGTAAAGATCCCTGGGTACCTCGGGATTGGGACACCCGTACTCACCTATAGTAGGTGAGCCCCTGAGGGGAAGTGATAATGGGAGAGAATTTGCTAACAATACTATTTGCGAACTATGTAGCATGTGGCCGGAGTTGAAGATGGTGCATGGGAAGCCCAGACACTCTCAAAGTCAGGGTCCGTAGAACGTGCGAATCAGGACGTGGAAAATATGCTTTGTTCGTGGCTAGAAGACAATAGCACCAGGAAATGGTCAGAAGGCTTACGCTTTGTACAGTTAATGAAGAACAGAGCTCATCATAGTGGCATCAACTGTACTCCGTATGAGGCCATGTTTGGGACAAAGTTAAAAGTTGGTCTAAAAAGTTTTTTACCCACAGACGTTCTGCATAATATAAATTGTGAAGAGGACTTAGAAGTTCTAGTAAAAGATCAGAACAATTTACAGTCTGTAGAAGAAGGTCCACTGCAAAATAAACCTGAGTCACATGTGTTAGCGGAGCTACCAGGTCCAAGTCAACATGATGAGGAGGAACTACTTTCTCTTGACAGTTATGTTCAAACTTCAACTTTGTTAGCTAAACCAAGCCCTGATTTTCATAAT
>JAPMOR010012718.1:0-19050 GCA_026543865.1 Argiope aurantia | reverse complement strand
TTATAGAGCAGTCAAAATATTCGAACTCGCCATTTTAATGGATTTTCATAATAAAGATCGATTCGAGTCTGAAAAAAAAAACATTTTTTGGAATGATGTGGGCCAATAAAGACGATAACTGAAAAATGCAATGAACCAGATAAAATGAAATCCATTCACTTTTATTAAATTTCTCAAATGGAAATGAATGAATCCCATGTCCATCCACTTGCATAAAGATGCTACAACTCAAAAAAGAAAATGAATGAAATGTAATTTACAATTTTATCGTAAAAATCCTAACTATGCATTTCCAGATTCTTAAAAATGAACCCTTTGCACTCGGATGGCACCTCTCACTCACCATGCGAGAAGGTGCAGCATTCATTTATTTTTTAATTTTGATTTTTAAAAATTACTTAAAGAATGCTAAGAAGATGTAGATTTATTTTTCGGTAAAATTCAACTTAAAACTATGATAAATATAATTTTTTTTTCATAGCAGTAAGCAAGTCCTTGTGTTAACCAATTACTTTTCCGAGTGCGAAAATGTGATTGAAGACTTAGACTAAAGACAATACATCTCAATTATAACTTTCAGCAAAACGAAACTAAAAACGAAAATGAATTCCACTTAATCTTCTTACTAGAAAAAGAAGGACAACACTGACATTTAAAAGTGAGTAGAGTAACAAATAATGACGGTGACAATTATCAGGGGATCAGCGATTGCTGAATGAAGTTTAAAAATACTAACAACGCTACTTTTATCTCCATATATGGCGAACCTCGGGGAAGGAGCTTTGGTTTTCTGGGTAACTGCCGGGTGGGAGTAGGAATTTTGGTGACAAAAAAAATGCTGTAGTTGAAATGATTGAATGAATTTAAAGATTGAAATGACTCGAAGCAACTTTCAAAATGAATTTGTTAAAAACAGTTTTTAAAATCACATTTTTGAACATATACTAAAAAGCGGATTTTAATTGCTTTCTACTTTTTAGTTTGATTTTATAAAACTACAAAGGTGAATAAAGAAAAATGAGGTATCACTTTCAAAAATAAGGTGAAACTTTAAAATCAACTTTTGCTCATTTTCACAAACATAGGGTACCATCTACATAAAATAAGAATTTATTTAAATGAATTGATTATTTTTTAATAAATGAATGATGTTTAAAAAAATTCAGTGCGGATTAACAAGGGTGCCACTTAAATCTGGGAAGAAAGTCCTTGTGTTTTTCCTGCACCTAGATTATAGATAGCAAGAAATGCGTAAATAGCACATTTGCCAGTTATAATGGAATATAGTTGTAAGGAATGTAAAAAGCGGAGAAATGAACCATTATCTGTATTACACAATCGCAAATGGTATTGTTTCGTTTTCAGAAGCTATGACTACGATCATTTATTCTCGCACTCTTTAGAGATCGGCGTGTTTTAGGTAAAGAAAAATAACTAAGAAAGAATTCAATACATTTCTTTCATAATTTATGCACATTTTCAAATTTCTCTGCATTTTCCCTGTTTTCTTCTGCAGATTCTGCTGCGTTTTCAAGGTTCTCTCGTTGACGTGGCAATCCTGATTAATAACACAAACTTAATAAAAAAATATTTTATGAACAATTTTATTATTAATAATCTGAAAGCCAGAATTAATTTTTTTTCATGCGTATTCATTTTTAATACATAATTTTGAGTATTATAGAAAGTTGAAACCGAGTTTTCTCGAATTTCAGAAATTGAACTTTTTTTTTGCGCTGTGTGAGAGCTATGAACTTTGCATTTCAAACGTGCGAATGCTTAAAAAATTGATTTAAACTTTGACTTTGCATTTATTCACCTTCACTTCCTTCCTTGGAACAGAAAGTGTTTTGAAAATCCTTGAAACGCGGCGTTTGCTTTATCGAAATGAAAAAACGGGGGTGGTGGGTTAAGGAAGGAGGGCGCAGGAAAAACAATTCCTTCGGAGTCGGCAGAACAGGAAATAGACACATAAAATGAATGCAAAGAAATTGATGCAAGTTCGAGTTTCAGAGCTGAAAGAAATAAACAAGCAGATAAGACGAAGAAGTTGTTGGAAGTTGATATATTCCCTTCCAGAAACTGTTTATTCTCCCTTCAGAATTTTTTTTATTCCTGAGAGAAAAAAAAATGTATAGATTTGCTGAGAAAATAGAACGGTATAAAAATTCACGTCCGGATTTTTCCCATTCCCACCCCCCGTGTGATTTTTTCGAATTTCTTTTTAAGCTGTGGAGAGGTTTTTTTTCGATAAAAGAATTAGAAAACGTGATGCGGTTGCAGATACTCCCATCTCTAGATAACCCTGATACAAGAGACGGTCGTGATTAAAATACAAAAGCCGGGCTTTCGAAACTGAAACCTATTTGATGATTTTTCTGTTTGTCAAAAGAACGTAGCTATGATTTCAATTTTCGAAAATTAAATTTCAAAATATTAAGCATTAGAAAACGTTATCATATGAAGCAAGAGTTTAAAAATAGGTTCAGAAGCATAGTTTGAAAACGTTGTTCTATACATTTCCTTTTACCTTTTTAATAAATTGGAGGATCTAGACATTTTGTTGTCTTGGCAGCGAACGCAATTAAATTCCTCTTTTAATAAATTTATCGATTTAGTTCCGCAATTCAGTATTTTTTTTTTGAATTTAACATCATGCTATTGTTTTATGTTGACTTTTTATTTCATTCGCTTCAAGAAAAGAAATTTTATTTATTTTTCACCACAGGTGACTGTAAGATTCCGACATTCGTATAGAGAGTGTTCGGACAGGCAACTACCTGGAGCCGCAGTGACCAGGTGAAGAGGTCTTTATTTTGGCACTAGATTTTTTCCCAGACTCGCAAGTCGATATCTTTACAGAAACGCTGAGCAGCCGACATCTGGGCGCTGTTCAAATTCATGAAATGCAGCCCAGATATCATTTGTGTTGCTTTGAAATATGATGTGCATGTAGTTAAATTAAGCTAAGCCGCTTTGTGTGTGGTAGAATGCAGTCACTTCGATTAAAAAATGTTATTAACCCAATTCGCAAATAAATAAATCAGTAAAAAATACAAATTTTATAAATCATAAAACAGTTGGATTGCGCAATATAATAATACGATAATGTTACTTGGTTACGCAAAGCTGATTCCTTTCCCTTTGGCTTCATTTAATAATGACGTTATTTACAAATGAAGGATGTCTGATTAATTCATAGTAAACAGGGTGTTTCGAAAAAGTGGAACAGGCCTTCATTTTTTTTTTAAATTGCATCTATATATGTATATACGGTCCCATCATTCAAATTCCATGGCTATAGTTACTATATCAACATTCTCAATGAAAATGAAGCACAATTTTTAATGCATTCCCTCGGAATATTAAGCTACACTCGTGATGCATTACTCAAACCAAAATCCGTAGTAACGTGTCAGACTTGTGCACGTGTGCTATGTGTGTGTAGCTATTGATTTTAAACATTTTTGTCTTTCTATATAATTGCAAAATAATTTATCTTAAGTATGAAAAACCGTAACAATAATTTAGAAGACTATAATCGGACAGAGTGATTTAATACATATCAAGCTCAAATAAATTATTTGGTAAAAACTGTCAAATTAAAAAAAAAAACCGATTGAGAATTATTGACGCACATACTTCTATTTGTATGCTAAAGACATTTTTTGAGTTTAAGTGCAGTGTGAGTTTAATAATTAATACATAGTAGTATGTTTTACTTCTCAAATTTTTTCCCACATATTTTATCTCCCAATCTATACACACTCTTCTAAACGGGTCTTAAGTATTTCTTGTCAGTGTCATAAAAACAACTCAACGCATCTTGTACATAATATATACAAAATGCGCAAATGAGTCAAAAGAAATTCTTCAGATTCGTGCAGGTCTGAAAAAAGCCAATTTCTCGAAAATCGACAGTTTATCATTAAAGAAATGCATTCGAAAGTCTTCCGCCACAGAATGCATTCTTGTTCAAGAGATCGAGCATTGGGACAAAACAACAGATCCCATCAAACAACACTTTATTTTCTCGGTTCTATTCAAGACTGACACAAAAAGGACTTTCTAGAAAAAAAAACTGATCAATTCTATTTACCCTTATTTTAGAGCAAAATACTCTCACGCCACTATTTGCCATAAGGTTTTTTTTTTTCGTTTCTGACATTTAAAAAGCATAAAAAATGCGAATGAAATGAAATTTGATCAAAAACGAATTCGTTCCTCCATGGCACGGCAAATAAAGAACCAGAAACATATTTCTGCAAAAGCGAAGAGTTATTGCGCTTTTGAAGAGCGCCGAAGTAGCTTTTGGGATAGCATCCTGAGAGAATGAATAGAACCAACCGTCACAGGAGTTGAATCTGGACTTGAATTTGACCTTCGTTTGGCCAGAACAGAAACTGGGATTTGCAGTCATCTTTATTATTTTATCGTGTAGTAGATAAACAAAAAGAAAAATTCACTCTCATCAGTGGCGGATTTCCAAATAGTCAATTCCCTAAGGCCACTAGGGCGAACGCGGGTCGCAGCCAGATCGATTAAATATTTTATATACATAGTTGCCTAACAAACAATATAAATTCAAAGAATGATAACATATTAAGGCTTTAGCCCCTTTTGGCGACCAGCTAGTTCGCTCATATTATTCACTTTTTAAACGAATACTATATTAATTGTTTAGTTATCCATCTGCCGGCATCTATTTTAGCGCTTGATAAATTTTATTTCTAGCCTATTTTTTATTTCTGTTACATCTTTTTTCTTTCATCCGACTGAACTGAATAGCAGAATAATTTGCCTCTCCAGAAATTGGTAAAGTATTGAATTAAAGCGGAGGTAAAAAAATTCAGTGAATCAGTTTTAGTTTCCTTTAATTTGAAAGCTTTTTGAGTTTATTGCGCACTTCAGTTGCTTTATTTCAAATTATTCACCTTAACTATAATCGCCAGATTCTTATTTGTTTCAATACGTTCGCTTAGTTATTAAAGTATTTATTGACATCGAAAATGCGTTTTTAAAATATTATGTACAAATGTAAATGCTGAGCAATCTAGTGTAATAACAGGTAAATAAAAACAAATGCATATTCACAAAATTAATAAAAAAATGTAAAATAAATCATTAAAGCGCTACAAATATGTTGAAATCTGAAGCTAAATTGGTCCATTTGTTGAAAAAGGAGCTACATCATGTGTTCTGTTTAGGACTGCAAGGTACTGAAATCGTCAAAATATATCCTTATTGTCAAGCAGTTTTATATAGAGATGTTGACAATTCTCTTCATTTCAGATCTACCTCCTCAGTCCATTAAAAAACAGTTTTTAAATCATGCCGATCCGTTGGCCTATCCAAGAGTAGAATAACACAAATACACAAAGACTTGGAAGGAATGAAATTTTTATGTCTGGTTTTTACGGTAAATTTTTATTCAATTTTGGTGAAATCGATCTGCAGGAAATCTGTCAATTAGTCCTTCCATGTACAAGAAAAGACAGTTAATTCAAAAAATATAAACCACAAAACAGATGAAATTTTCATCATTAAAATTGCAGATCTGTATCACCTTTTTGATCAAACCGTCAAATGTTTGATCGACTGCTGATATGACTATTCGTGTGCACCTGACTGAGATAACTGTTTCACACTCCAGATCTTTCCAATTTCCCCTCCCCCCCCTAAATAAAATCTTTAGAATTCTGGAGAATGTTTGTCGGAAATACAATAGAGAGCTAGAAAGGTATAAGTTACTATTTTATTTTGTTAACCATAGATCTGAATTATGGGTTCTAACTGTCAAAAGCAACATTCTCCGAACTCGGAGAATGTTGCTCGGTTTTCTACAGAATGCTAAAAAGCACAAAATGTGTAGATATTCTACAGTTCAATAAACATACATTTGCCCAGTTTAATCACTCTACTGATGACATCCTTTAGCTCAGCTAATAACTCTTCCTAGCATGATTATATTGTAAAATAGTTATCAAGAACAAACGCCTATATTTTTACTAAATTTACTTTAACAATCAACCAGATTTTAATCAAGGAATTATCATAATGAAATAAAGCACAATAGGTTAGAAAACCGACCAAATTTATTATCGAGGAATAAAATATTGATTCTTTTCTCAATTATTTAGTAAAATAGGTGTCTTGAAAAATAACCTTATTCATGCATAATATAGAAATTCTAAATTTCCTAATAATTCTACCAATATTTGATTGAAATAGAGAATGAAAGTAAAAACACAATATTTCATATATAACGATGTCTTAGGCGAAAAACCAATAATTGTCGGCAAAAAGGCTGCAAATTTTTTCACTTTTCTCTTCATAGGTTCTTCTGACAAGTGTAGAGAAAACTGTAGCATGAATGGACAACAATGGAATCAAATGTTTGGCAATGGGTCGCCATCCTCGGCAATTGAGTTGCTTGTCGACCCATCGAGAAGAGTCGAAAAATGTGGCATTGTCAATTATTCTGTCAAATTGTGTGCAAACTATAGTCTGGATGGATGTCCATGAAATCAGGTACCTAAAAATCTCTCAGATTTAACTTCCACCTCTGACTTATTGATTTTTTATTCGACCGACCAAAAATAGTCGACAAAATATAACATCTTACTGACGTCATCCCTTACCTGCTGCTGTCGCTGTACAGATATGAAGTAGAATTACAAATAAAAAGCAATAATATAAAATATCGTTTTTATATAAAACTGATAGTAAAAATAAATATGTATAATGTCTTCAATACAAGAATACTATATAAATGAACATGGTAATTTTGAACCGTATCAATTAATACATGAAACTCTACATTATCTCTTATACAAAGCAAAATTAAAATTCTGCATGAAGTGTCGAATTTAATGCAAGAGAGAAAACAATTGCACAAAAATGAGGTATTAAAGAACGCAGTATGAATATAAATGAATATGAATATATGAATATATATGAAATATAAAAAATAAAATAAAAATTACTCGAAGAAAATTTCATATGATTATTCTAATCCAAGTCATTCTTCAAGAACAAGTAAATAAGTATTGGAAGCATATTCCAGCTTGAGTTCCCACAAAGGATTTTAATACTAATGGCTATTTTAAAAACTTCAAATGACATTCTTTTTAAAGATTACTTCACTACACTAGTCTCAGTAATATTTAAAAAACAATATTTTTACCGCTTGATGGGCAACATTTGCCATCATTATACCACTGTGCCGGATGATGTTTTATTTGCACATACAGCAGCATGCGTTCGATTTAGAAATTATACTGGGTATGATATGGATGTGTCTCCATTTCTAGGTCTGAGAATGTATTGACGTGCCACGTGTGTTTTTCCTCAAGAGCGAACAGAGTACATATGTATAGATTTCACGCAGCATCAGAGAGACATAAAATGCACTCACCAAATAGAGTTTTCATTATGAGTAAACAAATTCTACATACCTAAAAAGGGAAGGAAAGAAAAAAAAATTAGAATGTTATTGATGAAAATGAATTTACAAACAATTTTTTAAAATACGCTCTTATTCTTGCACTAAAAAAATGATTTTTTTTATTTAAATTATTTTTAACTTTTTAGACTTTGCATTATATTTGTTATGAAAAATTATTAAATTTGAATCAATGATTTTTTTAAAATTCATTAACGTGCGTGCCATTCTTATGGATTCAAAATATAATTAAATAACTATTAACTAGTACAAATTCCTAAACTATTTAAATAGTCGGTTTTCATCCAGTCCATACACAAGTTTACATGAGGAAATGGGTGAAAAAGATCGAATGCAAGATTCCATCTCTACAAACATAAAATAAGTCGAATTAAGTTATTTAATAATGTAACGAAAGATAAGTATGTCTATTTTATTACTTAAATTTCATTTTGTTGTGCAATTTTACCCTCGTTTATATCGCATTTCTTTGTTTCGCTTATAAAGTAATTTATAATAAAACTAAAAATGTGGACTCGGCTTTTCAATTATATGTGTTTTAAAATTTATATAAATGTTGTTTTTTTTTCAGTTTTAGATTAATTATAGAAAAAGAGATGAATATATTGCTATTTCAGTATGATAAAAAAAGTTTTATATAAATAAATTTTACAAATATTAACTGTTTTTTAAAACACTCTACTCTCATTGCCATATAAGTTCATCGTTTATTTTCGATTTTTTAGTTTTTATTTTAGAATTATTTATTACAAATACAATGGAATATTAACTTTTTTTCCCTTAAATTCACATTCATGGATTGAACATTTAATTAGATTCATCTACTGACTGACGATAAAAATTCTTTTACATAATTTACATTTTACAAAAACATTTTACATTAATTTACATTTACATTTACAATTACAATTAAGTGTGTCCTCGAATGACAATATAAGAGTGTTATATTCGGAAGAATGTAACATCCGACAGAAAATGAAGGTTTTAAAAAATGGGATCGGGTCAACAAGCGAGAGAGACTTTCGAGCCATATGTTAATATCCGACTTCCGAGCTTAACGAAATTCTATTCGTGGACCCACAAACGAAACAAAAGCAGGACGTTCGGAAAAGGAAGAATCCATTCATCACCAGTAGGGGTAGAAGCGAGAGGATTTATCGTTTGGGGTCAAGCAAAAGATGGCGTCTTGACAAATTGAGTTGGGAAAAGATTTGGGTCAACAAGGGGGAAGGGTCCACCCTAAGGTGCAAACGATAATTAATTGGCGGGTGGAGGAGGCGAGATAACAGTGAATGTTTCTAACTGCAGGAAGTTGTTTCAGTGGCTATCAGTCAATCAAGGGGCCTTTGAGGCGTCGAGAGATGGGACGTCTTATTCTGTCTTCCGATAATGATTCGATCTGTTATTCCTAGAAAACACTGTTGCTCCACGCCTTTGACAAGCTTTCGAAGGACTAGGTTAACAATAGTTTGAATAGAAAATGAATCAAGCTGTGACGGAAGTAGAAAGAATTTTTTCGTTTCGCTTTTTAAGGAATTCAGGGAGAAATTAAGTTTTATATAATATAATATATCAAAAGGAATTTTTGTTTGTTCGTATTTTATGCATTGCCGTACCATTCATCCGATTGCGATAACACTTTGTAAACTCATTGCTTTCAACCTAGAAAATACATGTTTTTCACATGGGCAGTTGTATGTTGGATGCTCCCGAGTCGGACAACCAAGAAATTTATTTCCTTTTGCTGAAGACGGAAAAACGAAAAATATTGTCTACCCTAAAGCAGTTGAATAATAAAAAAATAAATATTATGAATACTTCTCCTTCATGCGTCATTCAATTTCAGTGAATGTATTCATTGTCGACAAGAAAATAAATGCCATTCTTTCTATCATTCCTAATTAAACAAGATAGCAAACTCAGATTTCAAACGATATTTCCAAAATTATTTCTTCTGTGGTAGCAACGCGTCGGGTACCAGGTAATAAAAAAATATAATAATTAAATTTTATTGAGCAACAGAGTTGAATATCTTAAACGAAAAGCAAATTCGAAGTTTGGTGGTTTTAATTTTACATATTTGAAGTACACAAAACATTTCAATCCTAAAAAAATTTTGCAATTTTGAATCTACTTATTTTAGACTTTCACGTGATCGGAAAACATTTATATGGAATTATGCCTGCCATGAATATGATAACTCAAAAATAGAAATGAGTGAAATTTAATTTGTAGTCTTCCGACCAAAACTGTAAATAACTCCAAATGATATCTCAAATGACTCCGCGATATCTCAAATGATGCGAGTTGTGCAACTAGTTATCAAGTGCACATCTATAGTTCATAGTAAAACAAAGAGTATCAAACACAGAAGCTATAATTTCCTAAATTGAATTACCTTTCAGATTAAAAGGCAGTGGAAGGTACATGATGAAAATAAATTTTTAGCCGCTTTACTTCTATAAAAACGCAGCTATCGAAAAATTTCCAGCACAAAAGTTGCCCGCTATGATGAAGTTATATTTCTCTTGATTCGATTATCTTTCTTTCTTCAAAAGGCAAATTTTATGAAGTCGCATCACGAGAACAGGTGAAAACTAAAAGTAGAAAGCGTTGCAAGTGCCAAGAGGTGAATAGGACGGAAAAATTGTAAAAAAGTGATAACAGAATTATCCGATTTTTCTTACGTTTACCATGCTATAAACAATTTTTCGTTTGGAATGAGAAATGAGTTTTTTTTCAGCGGCGTCTATCATTATTTATTTTCTACTGAAATAGACAGCATTTCTATAAGGAAATCTAACTGAAAGAAACACGTAATATCGCAAAAACTCATTTCTTTACAATTCAAGCGTCTTTACAATAAGCCTTTCACTGCTGAAAATAATCCACCTCGCACGACCATAGTTGTAAAAAAACCGCAATCCTTTCTTCCTGTGAAAGTAAAAATAAAATTTGTCTTCTTGGGAATCGTTTTATCTTCCAAAGTCCACGAGAATTTAGAGGGGTGGTTGGGGTAGACTTGAAAAGACGATTCGATTAGTTAGAAGAGGCCCCTTTCAGCAGAATTTGATTTTCGAGCAAAAAAACATATTCTTTACTTGCTCCCTCCGAGCGAAAGAGAGAGTTGATGGGCACAGAAGAGGGAGGGGGTGAGTAAAAGTCGAAATTTCTCCCAAAGAATTTAACCGCATTTATAAACGCCCGCAGTTGAACTTGGACATGAACAGAATATTTGAGGACGATAGCGAAGATTCATTTTAATTACTTTTTCGCTCCAAGAATTGTGTACGGACAATTCTGGAAAGTACGCAATCATGAAAGATTATTGAAGAATATTGAGCAATATTGAAGAATATTGCGTTTTAGATTTTCCGAAGAAACCAGTTTAATTATTATATCTGTCAGTGAACGTGCTATTAAAATAATTAACGGTCTAAACATGCGGAATTTGGGTGACGTCATATATACCACAATAATAAATTTTCATCAAATTTGGAAAAAAATTCGCCGACAGGAAGTCCGTCCATCCGTTTTCTCATGTGTATAGGATAATAATTAGACGGAATCGATAAAAAACAGCACATACTCTTATCATTAGAATCACAAATGTTGGTCATATGTTAAACCCATTCGGGCGGAGTGTTGCTGTTTGTTGATGTGTCTATTTGTATCTAATATTTACGCGATAAGAGGGAACATGACCATTGTGACGAATTATATTTAATATATGGTCACCAAATTTAATCGCCAAATACCCCTCTATTTCACTGACTGCTTTGTGAAACACAAAACGCATTCAAACATATGAGTTACGTGAAAGTTGTGGGGACAAAACTCTTGCAGGTTAACATACATTTGCCATTGGTCCCAAGAGCTAAATGAGATGAGAAAGTTGCTTTCGAACAAAAACTGGCACAGAACAATTCAATCGAAAGAAATAAATAAATAAAACATTCCTATTTATGTTATTTTAATTGAAAATTATGGCAATATTTTTAAGTTTCATAGGTACTATAAAGGACATGTGTAAGAGAATACTGTTTCGAATTTTTAAATTAAGTTACTTTTTACTTACAATTAATTTCCTTAGAAAAATATTATTGAATCGGTAAGTTCTGCAATAGTTGAGAATTTAGATGCAATTACTAAAGCTATTTCACCTCTGAGGTAGAATTTTTTAAAAATAATAAGAGCCCGAAACAAGAGAATGGGTTAAAAAGGAAATCATCTGAATATTCCAAGGACTCGCGTAATAGTTATCATAAAGAAAAGCGGGCACTTATCGGTTCTCATGCTCAATTCCGGAAGAATTGATGTTGGTATCAGACGTAAATTAAGAGTTCGGTTTCTAATACATTTTAGCTTCTCTCTCATCTCAGTTCTTAAAAAAGATCTCTAATCGAAGAAATTTTCCAATTCCGATTAGAAGGGATTTTAAGCAAAACAACGATGTTCATTCCATTTCACAAGTCCGGAATTTCGACAGCGTTTGCATTTTCGAAAGGTAGAGTAACTTCCGTGGGCTGGAAATCTTTGCCCTTCTGAAGAATGTGCTTTGACACTTGCCAATATCGATCGAGAATTTTCAAGAAAATATTCTGGAATTCGAATGTTTGAATCTCTTTTGCAGCGCCACTAGCTTCGAATATGACATTTGGGGAAATCAAGCTCGTAAATGCTGAATGGAATCTCCCTTTTTATGCAACCGCCTGAATAATGGCAATGCCGTCCTAAACAATAAAAAGGGCTGAATAAAGTGTTCTTAAGATGTTTCACGACGGCTTTCTCCCCCCCCCCAAATGCACCAGAACTATTCAAATGAGAGATGAGAGTAATTTTTCTTAGTATTCTTAGTAAGTAATACTAAGCATACTAAGTAATAGTAGTAAGTAATACTAAGTTTTCTTAGTATTCTTAGTAAGTAATTTTTCTTAGAGAGAGTAAGTAAATTTTTCTTAAAATTCATAAATAAATTACACTTTTACTAGTTTTAACAAATGTCAACGTTAAAATTAAAATAAATTACTGAAATGCAATGGTACAAATCAGAATATCAATAATAGATTATCAGATTATGAGATATCAGAGAAAAAACAAAAATCACATGAAGCATTGAATAAAGTTAAGCAACCGCAGACTGAAATGTTGACATTAAAAAATACGATACAAAATTAAATATGAAGCTTCATTATATACATAAACACACAGTATTAAAATAAATTTAAATTCTGATAATTGAAAGTTTATTATTATTATTGGGGCCCGGATTATCAGATATTATTGGGATCCGAATAATTAAAATTCTATTGCACTGCTCACCGGCTGATGCAGAAATGATTTTAGAAGTAAACCGCACAAAAAATACGAGTCAATTTTATAGATCATTAACCGCTTAACTATTTCACCCGAGTGCCATACGCGCATCGGTTTATCGAATTTTGATAGTTGTAAGCAAAAAAATAAACCATTCATAACGATTATAATTCAATATTAAAATGACTTCGAATGCATAGATAAGTCAAGCATTCAATGGATTTCCATTTGAATCAAAATAAGAAAATATTCCCAAAATAGAAGGTGTCATCTTATTCGATTGTAAAGAAAACAAAGCAGTTAAGGGGTTAATGTATCGTTTGTTAACAAATGCTTGTTTTCTTCATAAATGGATTTCAGACATTAAAAAAGAAATTCAATAATTCTTGAAGAATAGAATCATTTACATTTCGTAATGGATTCTTTTAAAATCGGTTTTCTTTAAGTTTCCTTAGTATTGATTAACTCTCAGCTACAATCTGTCACACAATTACTATTATAGACATTCGATTAGCTCAGAAAAGCGAATGTGAAGCTTCAAACTGAAATGCTGATGTCAAAATAAAAAGGAAAACTTTGGATTGCATAAAACGATGATTCACAGGATAATAAGCAGTTATGCTCCATTTTTAGTTTATTTCTAGTATTCTCTCGCCACTCGCATTCATAGGTTTTATATTCTCTTTCAAATAAGAGGAGCAGGATGCAAAAAGAGGCATCCTTAAACATAGCTTCGGTTGATATCCTGCGCCCCTCGTTTGAAACTGAAACCGGCCCAAAACTGGTTCATTAGAAAAGAACTTTCATGGTCGGTATGGGGATGAATAGTAGCGAAAGGGTTCAAGTTAGTGAAGAGAGCGAGTTCTTTTCACATACTGGATACAGGATTTGACATAAATATATAATTTTAGTGAAAGACACACATCAAATTCCATTATTCTAAATGGTTGCATATTTGTCTATTCACAGATCCATAGATGGACTGATTAACGGTCAATCTTTTAACATATATAATCCTAACGTAAAACCATATAAAAATTTTCATCCATCTAGCTATCTGTTCCATGTTTTGAGTTATTGTTTTTGCTTGGGCAGAGTTTGACCGAGGCCTGCAAAGTAGCTGCCTAGTTCACTCGCCAAATTTCATGGTGCCGTTAATAATGTTTTTCAGTTGTCGTGTTCCCAAGCCAACAGAATTCAAGAGATGTTTCTCTCTTCCCTCTGATTCGGGGGATGCGAAGTAGCGAGATCATCCCAACTCTCAGAAAGAATTCTTTACACTTTTCGCACTTAAACTGAAAAATGTTAACTATTTTCACTAAGCAAATTAAAGAGTCATTGTTTAATATTTTTTTGCTAGGTGAAAATTATTTTATAAGAGTTTACCGACCATCACATATTTGAGGACTAAAGAGGCTCTCACAAAATGCAGTTTTTATATGTACAAGATAAAATTAAAGCAAAAATTTTCTTCAAGCCCGCTTTAACTCATTTAACGAGTTTTGATTTTTTTCTACCCACCAAATTTAAAAATGCTTTAAATAGATTCCGATGTTAAACTTAGTTATTCAATGGTCTATGGTGTATGTACCACCAGTGATATATTACTTTGGGAGATACTATTTTCATATAAAAATATAAAGGGATGTTCAGCATTAATATTATATATATATATATATATATTCCATCCAATTAGATAGCGTCTAAAATGGCAAACAAGTTCGCCATATGCCAGGAATTTGTTTTAAAAAAATATTTTAAAGAAAGAGATAAGAAAGAATAAGATGCGACTGAAATCTCATGAATAGGATCGGAAAAGGTAACTTATGAAAAGGATGAATTACAACTTATTAAAAAAAAACATTGGAAGTACATTTTTGATAATTTGATATGATTTGTTGAAAGGTATTAAAATTATTAATGCCTTTCATTAAGATTACATCATTTTAGTTTTGTGATATTTGTATTTTCAGCCATGGAATTAATATTATAAGACACCGATCGCAGCCTAAAACGTATCAAACAGAATCATAAGAAATATTCATTCTCATCAATAATACGTCCTAATATTAGCTATCGAACATTTTAATCCACATTTTATTATAATATCATATTTTTATTACGATATAAAATTCTTATTTACGAATGTAATCCTAATGGGAAGAATTTGAGATGCTTTATTCGTTAACAAATATTTCATTTAAAAATACTCGGATCCTTAATTGGAAAAGACTTTCTATTTAAAGAATACATTAAAGAAATATACAGTATAAGATTTCTTTCAGTACTTCTAAATTTTTCTTTATGTATCTTTTGTTCAAACCTAAAAGAGGCAGGGACACGTTTTATGTTTTTGGATAATTCTTCTTATACGAAGTATTAGAACCATACGTATTGCAACTGCCAAAAAATTCCATTTAAATATCTCAATGAAACTACACATTTGAAGCCTTCAAAAAGTTTAGACTCACAAAGAACAAAAACTTTGAGCCATTTGGGAACCACTTCTGTAGAAATTAATTCAGCTTACTCATCAATCGCCAATGATAGGCATTCATATAATTCATTCAAGATAAATTAATACCTCAACGTCAATTATATAAAACGCCAAATGGATTGTTTTTAATGAACATTTGCTGTGATCGAGAATCGGGCTGATACTTAACCTTTGTTTCCACAATGAGTCCAATCGGAAATAACATGTGAATCGACACTCCTGAAGCAAAAATTCTACTTTTACTTGGAGGGTGGTTCGTTTTCACTTTTCATCTGGAAGAGAGGAAGCCGGAAACGTTTCATTTCGATTGAGAAGGGAGGATCAGTGAAAAAGATGAAGTTACAATCCGAAATCGAAACTAAAATGGAAATCGAATGTCTATATAATTTTCTTTTTCATTTTTTCCCCTTCCTCCGCAAAGAATTCATTTTTGGCACATTTTGAAATGGATATTTTTTTGCACTCGATAAGAAAAAATAATATACTACTAGAAAAATTTCTGGTAAAACTTTACCCCTGAAAGAAGTTATGAAAACAGCATTTTTTGGCAGTTCTACGACATATTTTGAAGAACCAGTCCGAGTACTTTTTCTGTTAAACAAATTTCTATTTCCCCTTTAATTGTTTCATGGTTTATAAGGATGGAATAGTTTAATAAACTTTTCACTTACTTTTTGATCGGTTGCAGTTTTATATTTTTATAATTTTGTGAATGCTCGATTCAACACGCTGTTTTAATATTTTAAGATTCATCGATTCTTTTAATTAGAATTCCACACAAACGGCATCATCTAATAGCGAATTTAAGAAAAAATTATTCCAATACTCAATAATATTTATAATATTAAATAAAAATAATATTATAATTAAAAGTAGAAAATAATGGAAATACATTTTTCTTAAGATAATAAACCATTTTTTTGAAAAATATATATAAGTTTATTATTACGTTCAGTAAAATTCTGGATTGAGGAAACAATTAGTTGAAAACATCAGAAAACGACTATTATTAAAAATTTCTCCATAAATTGAATCTTTCTAAAAAAAGGACAAATTGCTTCGAAAAACTGCTAATAGCAACGAACTTCCAGCAAGATCTGCCACTGGACACGTTGTACGCAATTGGAACCAATTTCTATCAACAAAATAGTATCGAAGGATTTAGAATTATGAAAAAAAAAAAAACAGTAAGAATGATTTCTCACCTATTTTCTTGTATTCTGACGCATTATAGCGTATTTTGTTTTCTTAGTAAAGTGAAGAAAATCAAATGTACATTTTGAAAGGCCTTCTTTTTCCGATTGGAACCAACATTTTAATACATAGTTACGAAATTCGGTACAAGATCACGCAACAAAATGATGGTGGATTTGTTGCAATATTTTGATCTACCAATCTAATGATAACATTATTGGATATACACGAACCTATAGACAACCTTCGTTTGAATAGAATTTAATCACTGATTTGCTAAAATGTTGGGGTTATGAATTTTAGATATTCGTTGACTCAGATGTACGTCACTTGTCTTCAGCCAATAAGAGATGGCCATGTGCAAAAACAATGACAGATGTAAAGTTGCAAAAATGACGCGGATGAAATATTAGCAATTTGAAATTAAGATATTTCTTCGATGAATTATGAGGAAAAAATTCAACGAAGTGTTTCATTTCAAAAAAATTTGAAATTAATCACAGTCACTATTCCCACTGGACAAGCTGGACACTGAAACCATCCAGTCTTTAATAGAGCAGAAATGTGAGGGAAAAAATGAATCCAACAGCTATTCAGTGAGCAGTGAGTCGAGTGGATTTATTCTTTTGGCAGGAGAATCGCAAAATAAAACGAAATTTAATGCCTGAAGAAAAAGAAGAATCCGCTTCATAAACACATTTCCTTGCCCTTTAAATGTGAATCCCAAAAAAGGATTTTTCTTTTCTTTTTGTAAATGTGAATTTAATGATGACGTGGAAAAGACAGGTTCTAAATACAGATGGGGGAGGAGACATTTTTTTTTTCTCGAATTCTCACTCCTTTTCTTCTAAAACAGAATAGAAAAAAAATATGTTAAAAATGAATCTGTCAGATATTTTGTTTGAAAGACTTCAAGCATGATTTTTTAATCGTCGCCTCAATTTTTTTCAGAGCAAAATGCGATGAAAAAATGTTGCGATCCCCATAAATTTTTCCGTCGCTGCTTAAACGGTAATACCGACGTTGGAAAAATAATTAACGTGAAGCCGTCTCATCGCGCGGGAAGCTTTTTTTTTCCTCCCCCTTTTTTTTCTTTGCTTCTTCGAAGAGAAAAATTCATTTATCAAGACTAATTATCAAAACCGTATTCGAGATCTTCAAAACTTATTAGATTCGCAAAGGTCGAAGAGGGATAAAAAAACGATGACGGAGAATTACATTTTTAATCAAAAGCAACATTTTTCAATGACGTTTCATTTATTACATTTTTTATGGGTATACAGTTTCAATACTTTTTTTGATGTAATTAGGGAAGCAATTAAAAGCAAACATTTCAGAAGGATGGACTCATTCCGTTTGAATCTCGATGTCACAGTTCTGCAGATTCTTATATTAGTTGTTAGATCGACGATTCAAGCCACGGTTGCCAAATTTGAATTAAATTTCAATTAAATGTCGCATGTTTTATCGAAAGATTATTACATTTTTCCAATCGATTTTAAAAGAATAATGTGTTTTGGCTTGCGTATTTTCTGCAATGATTCTCAACGTATTTCTATGAGATTCAGAAATTGTGCTGAGTAAGCGTGTTATCTAATAAGAATAACATTCAGCCCTAGAGCTACCCTATTTGGCATAGAGCTACTTCTTAAAGAAAGGTTTTTTTAAAGTTTTGACTGGATTTTTAATTCATAAAAAATGAATGAAATGTTAACATTTTCCTTAAATATTTCAAAACCCGATAGGGGGGGAAAAAACCACTTTTTAAAATTTTAAACGAATAACTTCCAATAGTGCCAAGATTACTACTTTTTATTTTATTTTCAAAAATTTTTCAAACAATTTGGCCGAAAAATTATCTTGTTTGCAACGAAATAATGGAACAATATTTAATAGTATATTAACAACAATTTTACAATTTCGTCATACGTTTTACTCCCTTGCTTTAGCGAAGACAGATGTTAAAATTAAAAAAAAATTATCTTCGCTTTAATTAGCATGATAATGATAATGATTTTAAGATGATGGTCTTTTCATGACTGGCGTGATTTAAAACCTATGAAGCATAGAATAATGGCCGATGGAATCGAACCATCGCGCTGTTGCGATTCGGAGTGTCAGATCGAAATTCCGAAAGGTTGACTTTCTCCTTTTTCTTCATTTATTGCCGGTCCATCGTCTTAAAATTCTGAACTGACTCAACTTTTTCAAAAATTAAATACATAACATTCAGCATAATCTCAAAGAAAATGTGAGTCATTTCGGCTTTCTCTCGCTCTGCTTTCGCTATTCGAAAGTAAAACTACTGGTTCAAACTAGATTTTTATCCAAACGGGTTAAAAAAAGTTGAAAATAAAATACAAAAATTCAATCTATGCATATTTAATTTATGTAAATATATAATACGTAATGTTATATTTGTTCTGTGAATAAATATACATCTTTAAATTACGTTTCATTTTGAAATTTGAGTTTTTTTATCATGTGAGAACATGATGTTGTTTTGGTTAGGGGATTTTGAAGAGCTCGAAATCGCGTAGGCAATGAATGAAGCATAAATGGCAATTTTCATCATCAT
>JAPMOR010012716.1:11068-36971 GCA_026543865.1 Argiope aurantia | reverse complement strand
AAATATTCGGAAGCTATGACAAGGGACGGATCGAATTCAGTGACATTCCTAAAGGCATTGAAAGCACGCAAGTGTCAGGAAGGCCCTACTCGAATGTTAAAATCTTATAGGCACTGTTACTTTCGCATCCTTCAAAACTTAAAAAATGGAATGTTCTTCGGAATTCTATATAGTTTATTAAGACTTCTGATCAAATTATTAACCCTTTATTGATGTCTGAAGAAATGGAAGTCAAAGTGAGTTTTGTTGTTTCTAATGTAGATAATTTTAAAGTGAAAACAGTAGTGTACCCTAAATTTTGTAAAATGAAGTTCTTACGGACTCATATTGCCTATTTATTAGATAGACTACAAATGAATGTAAAATTAAAATAGTAGAAGAAATTATGGAAAGATAATTTATCATACCGTGCATCCTTCCGGGTTGTTTTGCGATTTTGACAGGAGTGTCTTTGTCGTTAGAATCTCCGACGTAGTTAAACATGTAACACTTTCCGTATGTCGGACTGTACAGAGTTACTATATCTCTGGAAGAAGTAAAATGGCGCATCAGATAAAAGACTGATAAATAATTAAAAGAGACAAGTAAAAAGTTAAATAGAAATAATGATCTTTTATAACAAATTTCTGAAATCGGCAAAAAAAAAAAAAAAAAAACCTTTTACGAAAGTAAAGACGTTCTTTTCTCAGGGATCATCACCTGTGTACTGAATTACGCCAGCCTGTTTACATGTACGTGATTTTCTATTTATATTTTAGATAAGTCAGCCATCTAACTCTCCGACCCGCCACGAAGGCACATGGATTTAAACCATAAAAACTGAATGACCGGACCGCCGCAACAGCAACATTGGCGGGAACTGTGGTTGAGTCCTAAAAGGAAGTACGTCCTGTCATCGATGGGAGGAGTCAGATCCCCCATCTATTAGTGTATCCTCCAGGGTGGCGAGATCCAACCACCATGCTGGAAGTATCTCATCCTCATTTCAAGGTGCCCCCCCCCGGAGGGTTTACGCTTTAGATAAGAATAAACTGTTTAATATTATGTTATTATTCAAACTAAATGAAAATTTTACAGATATTTTTTTATGTATTTTAACTATTCATCTGCAAATTCCAATTTATGTATAAGAAATATTTGATACGCGTATTTAGTTATTGTCTTTCATATGCATGCACAACAGAGTAAAATGATTTTTGGGGGGGGTAACCGAATTCAAATAGGGCTTAAAAGTTGCATCCTTATATGCTAATCAATGGGAAAGAGTATGGGGAAGTAAATACACACACAAAAGTGTATCTTCAACTCGAACAAAGAGCTTAATATTTGAAAAACAAAAACAAACACCTAATTCACTTTCACGCTAAAATCATACAAGCTAAGAGTGTGTGTTTTAATTGTATCTGAGTTCATTTAATCTGTTTGATGACAGAAAGATTAAATTTAAAAACCATCCGCTACATTTTGAATTTGTGCAAAAAGAAAACCCTCTAAAATTTAAGAAAAAATGATTGAAAATTTTTACCACTATCTTCCAAATACATGGACAATAATACTTTGATAATTAAAGATATTGTTATGAATCCATGATGTGGCTTCCCAGCATAGTTAGCTCCATCATCAGAAAGATTGTTTTATAGTCATCTGTATTAGACGGAGTCCGAGTGTCGCGTCGAAGATCCCAGGTATTGGCGACAAACTTGGAGACCATTTGGCGACTTTGGCGCCAAAATAGATTATACTCGAAGCATTGAGAATTTTCTCGATCCATCCATAAGGAACCGAGATACGCCTCAAACGTTCCTGATTGGTTGAGAGGCTTCTAGCCCCGCCTCCTGAGACCTATAAAAGGAGGCAGTCTGTGCTGCCAGAGTAGAGTAGTCGGAATCGACGGTGAAGAGTAGTCGGAATTGACGGTGAAGAGTATTTGGAATCGACAGTAGAGTAGTCGGAATCGACGGTGAAGAATAGTCGGTATCGACGGTGAAGAACTGGTCTTCCAGGGATTAGCAGAGCAGCGACGGAGTCAAGCTAGTGCTGAACTAAGCTGTGCGCTACTGTCTGCATTAGTCTTGTTGTCTGCACGTCTCGCGGCTGAAGATAATTGTCTTCTCTGTGCTGTATATATTGTCGTCTTTGTGCTGTCCTGTGTGTCTTCGTATAAATAAAAGTCGTTGTTTCTTTTTCTACTGCCGTCTGCTGATTGAGCGTTCTCCACACCATATAACTTCCACTATCCAAACGTACCCGGAAATTTCGTAACAATATTTTTTCGGGATAAATTGCTAATATGAGCGATTTCATATATTTGATTTCGGTAACAGTGTATCATTTTTGTCGATTTCCCAACTTTTTTTTTTTATGAAAATGACCGAGAATTCAAAAGAGGAGGCTGTTGCAATTTAAGTTTCACTCACACACCATCTGGCGGATTAAGGTGTATTAAATTATGGTTTTCTAGTAAAAGATAAAGTAAATTTTTTAATTGAATTTTAACGCCGTGATTCTTAAAATCAAACTTGATCTAATATGATCATCTTTATTTCCATATCTTCACACCTGTTCGAATTTAGTACTTACTTTAGCTCCTCTTTCAGAGACATGGGAAATTTAAAATAATCAACTTAAGGCATAATTGACGGAACATTATTTTTTTTTTTCATCAAGCTTTTCATTATTCAGATGATTTATTTTATCCAATCTATCGTCTTAATGTGGTGCTCTAAACAAAATATTTTGAGGCTGTTTTAAATGTTCTGACAGTCTTCAAATCTTCGGTTATAGAAGAGTACAAAAGAATTCGACCCTGGTATGTATTGTCTCTTATTGATTAATTCATTTAGTTACAATATTATAATCTCTTTTTTTTGTCATTTAGTTCTTATTTTGTTATTAGGATGACCTACAAAATATGTTTAGATGTTAATTTCACTGACTGACATCTCTTAATATCAAATCAGAAGGAATATATGCACAGCAAAATTCTGAATTCGTTCTGACTTGCTTTGAAAGAAAAACGACCCTTAGACATTATTTTCACATCATCTATCAAAAATTAACGAAAGATTCAGGATCTTTTACTGCCTAACCTGAGCACATTGCTCTATCTAGATTGTTCGGACAATTCCTCAAGCTATTTTCAGGCCTTTACTAAGATTAGCTTTATTTGCACTGATTTCATTTAATATAATTGCTTCGAAATTTATAAGGATGTTTTCTCAAATCAATCAATTGCTTCCCGCTGATTGACAGTGATTCCGTTGGCTTTCTGTCCTAGTTTTCACATAAATGTATAAACATTATCTCGTTGAAATGAAAGAAACAAATGAAACTCTGCAATGTGGACTGATAGCGGAGAACAGCCTTTTATATGCTGTGCTTGTTTCTGTGTGTTCATAACAAATCATTTCCAGTTGATTAAAATCAATATCTTAGTCTCACTTGCTTCTGAATTTGGTTATTTCTCAACAGTATTACATGTCCAACATATCGCCTTCTAATTTCATAAATGTGCATCTCTCTCTTATTTTCTATTCTTGAAAAGTAATATTATCTTCTTTTTTATCAAATAACATTTCCTTCGTTACTATGAAGAGGCCCGTATCTTATTTCCATAGCATATCTTTAATAAAATACTGCATATATTTGTATAAAGGTAGAATACCAATTTTTCATCTAATACGCACTAAATAAAAGTTTGCGATCATCAAGAATCTAAAATGAAGAAATTATACGGTGTTAGAAAAAAAAGCAATATGTATATTAAATTATGGTATACTTTATGACTTTTTCCGATTGGTAGGACTTGAACTGTCATAATTCTTTTCAAGATTTTTCCACTGATTAGCAGGTGAAGATGTAACTTTACTTTATTAGAATTCAATATTTTTAATGCATGCTCTAAAATGTTAAACATGTTTGTTAAGAATTCAGTTAACCATGTGATCTTCCTGGGAGGAACTAGCTGCCAATCATGTATCACGTGGTCTCCCTGTTGTTGTTTAGTATACTTTTTTCCCCAGTAGAAGCGAACTGGACTCGTGTACTAGGGGGACTATTATCTCGGGTCTCTCTCTCCCGAGATGTGTAGTTATGTGTAGTTCTCTAGGCCTTCTACACTTTGGCGTAATCATGTGCCTTTTGTTGTTGATGTTACCAATAAACCCCATGAAAAATACAACATGTGTCTTCAAGTCATTTCACCCAGATCACAATCTTCACTATCAAATGAATTATTGTGCAATCAAGAAACGCAAAGATAATTTATTTTTTTATGGTGCCGAAACCCGGGAATTAGTATACTGGGTGAAGATTGTGTTTATGCTCCTGAATTGTGAATAATCGTGGTGCTCTTGAAATTCTGCATTTATCAAGGATTATAATTCATCGTTGGACATTTAAAAAGGTACTGTAAACTTTATTTTATGCATGAAAATGGAAATTCTTGATAAATTAAAGACGAAACGCAAGATATCTCGTACTGCTTGTACAAAATTGATTAACAAGGTTTATTTGTTATTAGAAAGTTGTGATATTAAAAAGAAAAGTGATCAAGAACAACTTTCGGAACATTTATTAAGTTTAGAAGCAAAACAATTAGACCTCAAAAGCCTTAACAGTGAAATTGAGGATTTAATTTCTGATAGTGCATTGTTTGAAACAGAAATTCAAAGCTCTCTTGAATATGAAGAGCAAATAAATGAAGCTAAATTCAAAATCAAAATTAAGATCATTAAGTTTAAAATTTATCAACAACTTATCGCACCACTTGCTGCTAATGGTTCTAATGTAAGAATTAACAATCCTGCAACAAGTATTAATTTTCCAAAGTTAAGAATTCATACATTTAGTGGAGATGCTAGTAGTTTTCTAGAATTCATCAATAGTTTCAATAATGTTATTGACTCTAATGATTCATTAAGTAATGTTGATAAATTCGTATATTTAAAGTCCTTTTTATCCTGCGAAGCTTACAAAATTGTTTCTGGTTTTTCTCTTACTGAAGAAAATTACAAATCGTGTTTATCTCTGATAAAGGACAGATATGGGAGGCAAGACCATTTTATTAGTCATTTCATGAATCGCCTATTAAAAACAGAAACACACGGACAGGAAGTCGTAATTTCTTCCGTTTTAAAAGTAGAAGAGAACCCTGGCAGTTATGCGACTTTACTTCAAACGGCTAACGTTCAGGCAGAAAATGATGCCAACAAGATCATGGCTAGACTTTTATTCGATTCAGGATCACAAAAGTCCTTCTTGCGCAGTGATCTGAAACAAGCTTTGAATTTAAAACCAATACGCAAAGAGAAGCTTTTAATTTATACTTTCTCAAAACGAGAACCCATCGAGAAAATATTTGAAGTTGTACGTTTAAGAATAAGGAGCAAATTTCCCCCTTATCAATTCCTAAAAATTGAGGCTTTGGCTTCATACGAAATAACTGAAGCGGACATATATTCGGATGTTGACCCCAAACATGTAATTCCAGCCACCTGCATCCTTTCTGACTCCCACGAAAATTCCACCCCTATCCAGATCCTGCTGGGCACTGACTATCTGTGCAATATTCTAAGGGGAGAAGCAAGAAAAATAAATAAAAACTTGTTCTTGAAGCCGACACTTTTTGGTGACACGTTGATAGGTCAAATGTCAAACTTGCAGGAAAGAAAACATTCTTCCGTGTTTACTGTATCTTGTGCTGTAGTGGGAACTGATTTGAAACATTTATGTGCGGTAGATTCTTTCCTGCTCGATAAGACTACGAAAAATAAATCCAGAGATAATTTATATAATTTCGGTAAAGAACTTAAAATCAAGAACGAACGATGTGAACCACCGTTGCAACGGAAAATTTCTTCCAGTACAAAAACTAGGATAGTATATAATGCCAGCAGTAAGCAAGGTAATAATATTAGTTTAAATGAATGCCTTCTTTCAGGAGAAAATTTAAATCCTAACCTTATTGATGTTATATTAAAATTTAGAAAGCATAAAATTGGAATTTGTGGAGATATTGCTCGGGCTTTTTTACAAATAGAAGTTGCGGAATTGGATAGGAACTATTTATGTTTCTTGTATTATAAAAACTGTGATATATCTCAACCAGTAACAATGTATCATTTTAATAGACATTGTTTTGGTGTAACTTGCTCACCTTTCGTTTTGGCTGCAACTATTAAAACGCATATCAAAGAATACAAGGATAAATATTCCCTTGCATATGAAATGTTAAATGAATCATTATATGTTGACGATCTCGTTTGAGGAAGTTCCACTGCTGATGTTCCGATGATGTTCCGGAAGTTCCGATGCTGTATCGATCTTGAAAGAATTGAAAATTAACATGAGAAAATTCGACACTAATTCTGAAGAATTAAAAAATTTGTGGCGAAACTCTGATTCCATGATTGAAATTAATGAACGGGCTGATTCGCATCTGAAAGTGTTAGGACTTGTTTGGAACAATATCGACGATACTTTGGGACTAGATTTAAGATCTTTGTTGTCATGACAACGAATGCCCAAAAAGAAATGTGCTGCAAAATTGTTTGATCCTTCTGGATTTATATCTCCCTTCCTGATTCGAATAAAATGTCTCTTACAAGAATTATGGCAAGTTGGTGTTGGATGGGATGAAGTGTTTTCCGGACAATTAAAAGAAAATTGGCATGCATGGTGTAAAAAAATGAAAGATTTGCAAAATTTTAAAATTCCACGTTACTATTTTCCGGACACAAACTTTATAAATAAGGAAGATTTACAGTTACACGTATTTTTGAAGCTGTTGCTTACTTAAGGTATAAAACTTCCAAGAACTCTTTTCAGACTAGTTTTGTAATTTCAAAACTTCTTCGACTTGAGCACCAATTAAAAAATTGACTTTTCCTCGACTTGAGATAATGGGTGCTATAATTGCTTCAAGAATAACAAAATATCTTAAGCAAATTTTCAAAGATCTTGAAAGAATTTTTTTATGGAGTGACTCGACTATTGTACTCCGCTGGATAAAGGGTTCAGTATCTAAATATAAACAATTTGTTTCAAATCGAGTCATAGAAATTCAAGAAATTACAGACCCCAGTAATTGGAGGCATTGTAGTGGTAAACAAAACCCAGCCAACATGTTAACTAGAGGGATTAGTAGCAAGGATTTGATCACCTCTGAAAGCTGGTGGCATGGTCCTGAATGGTTGAGGAACGCGGAAAATCTTTGGCCCAAAGCAAAGGGATTTCAACATGACTTCTTGGATATTGCGTTTTGTAAATACTCTTAAAAGGAAAAACGTTGAAAAGGGTCCTCTTACTTCAGAAGAACTTTCTGACGTAGAAATGTTTTGGTGAGAATAGTCCAAAACGACTATTACTCTAGCGAAATTAAGTTCTTGAGAAATAATAAACCTCTCCCAAGAGACTCTAAATTATTATGTTTAAACCCTATTCTCGATAATAATGGTGTCCTTAGAGTCACAGAAAGACTAGGGAAAACAACCCATTTATCGACCTATGAAAAACATCCAATCATACTCCCTCCCAAAGCTAAATTAACAAAGTTATTAATTTGGAAATCTCACAAAAGAGTCTTTCATTCTGGTGTATCCCACACGTTGGTGCAAATAAGAGAGAAGTTCTGGATTTTAAAAGCCAGACAAATCATCAAATCTTTTCTTGGAAGATGCACACTATGTAAACGATTCAATTCTTCTCCCGGAAGTCAAGTGATTGCGCCACTTCCAGACATTCGTGTAGAACAGTCAGCTCCATTTACGATCATCGGAGTTGATTTTGCTGGCCCTCTTTTCGTTAAGATAGTATTTACAAACAATATATCTTGTTGATAACCTGTGCAGTTACAAGAAGTGTTCATCTAGAACTGGTCGGTGATTTGACTACCGATACATTTCTTCTAGCATTCCGACGCTTCATTTCTCGACGTGGCTTGTGCTCTGTGGTGGTCTCTGATAATGCAGGTACCTTTAAACGTGCAGAATTAGAGATAAAACTCATTTGGAATGTTTTGAATCTTGCAGACGTAAAAAACATTTACTCTGCTAACGGAAATAAGTGGAAATATATTGTTGAAAGAGCCGCCTGGTGGGGTGGTTTTTACGAACGAATGGTACGTACTGTGAAAACTGCTCTGCGAAAAACACTTGGAAAATCATGCCTCACTGTTGAGCAATTACTGACTGTCCTTATCGAGATTGAAGGCATGATTAACTCTCGGCCAATCACATATGTTGGTAGTGACACTGAAGAACCGATTGCTCTGACTCCAGCACATTTTCTTCTAGGGAAACGTGTTAACTCCTTACCCTCTGTAAGACTTCACCTTGATTCGAATCTCTCTTCCAGGAAAGGCTTAATAAAAGCATTTAATTACCGAGAAAAATTAATGAGATCATTTTGGTCTAGGTGGAAAAATGAGTATTTGCTGAATCTGAGATCGGCCCATTCAAGTTTTGTTAAAAACATCTCGCCATTTAAAGTTAACGATGTAGTCTTGATTAAAGATGATCATCTACCTCGAAATTTCTGGAAATTAGGAAAAATTCTTGAATTATTTCCCGGAAGAGATGGCAAAGTGAGGGCTTGCCAAGTTAAAACTGAGTCATCAATTATTAAACGTCCTGTACAATTGTTGTATAATTTAGAAATCCAGGACTAAGAAGTAAAATTGTGATAATAATTTTATTATATGTATCATGTACTTAATTTCTAGAATATTAATTATTTAGCCAGTAACATTATTGAATATTGTTTAATGCATATATTTTATTATTTGAAATGCGTATTTATTATTTGAAATGTATATCTGTTATTTGTAATTTGTATTTGTCATTGGAAATGTGTTTTTTTCATACATTTTTTCCTTGCAGTATGTTTTATCATATTTTCTCTTCCAATATGTTTTTATCATATTTTCACTTTTAGTATGTTTTTATCATATTTTCACTTTTAGTATGTTTTTATCATATTTCCTTACTGTATGTTTTTTTCATATTTTATCTTGATGTATGTTCTTTTTTCATACGTACTCTTGAATTTAATTGTTATTTAGTATTTTTTTTAGTAATTACCAGGTAACTTTCTTGAAGTTAAATTTATAATTCATGTTTTATTATTTTCACTAGGAAATTTTGATGAACCCCCTGGTTCATCCGGGGGCAGGATGTTAAGAATTCAATTAACCACGTGATCTTCCTGGGCGGAACTAGCTGCCAATCATGAATCACGTGGTCTCCCTGTTGTTGTTTAGTATACTTTTTTCCCCAGTAGAAGCGAACTGGACTCGTGTACTAGAGGGACTGTTATCTTGGGTCTCTCTCTCCCGAGATGTGTAGTTATGTGTAGTTCTCTAGGCCTTCTACACTTTGGCGTAATCATGTGCCTTTTGTTGTTGATGTTACCAATAAACCCCATGAAAAATACAACATGTGTCTTCAAGTCATTTCACCCAGATCACAATCTTCACTATCAAATGAATTATTGTGCAATCAAGAAACGCAACGATAATTTATTTACAATGTTTATTCATCCCTATGTTATTGTGGTCAGAAATTTGAATAAATTTTTTATAGAATTGTAGAAGAGGTCATTTTGATCCATTTTCGAAGGTTTTTATACATACCAGTTAAGGACTATTTGCTGCATAACAAATGTAAACGAGTTTTATTATACAAAATTCCCCTTTAAAACAAAATTAATCTGCGAATACCAATGTCATAAAGTGAATTTATTTCTTGATGTAACTGTTTCCTTTTTTCGCTAAAATGAACTTGAATGTAAACAATGGATATATAGCAACAAAAGATGTTATCCGCGTTTTCTGTAAAAATCAATATATCGATTTCAATAATAGCTCTTATACATGCATCTTGATTTCTCGACAAAAAGAAATCGGCCTTCATGAACCCGAAAACGCGAAAAGATAATAAAATCCCCTCCTTTAAAAAATGCGAAAAGATCATAAATAATTCAGAAAAGTTTACTTTAGTTGACCTTAATCACATTAATATCCCATTTTCAGGCAATTATCATTGTTTTGAAAGATATCTGCTCACCGGCAAGGCTCTGGTCCGTAACTACAGGACAGAATGAGATTGTCGTAAGGCATCCCGTAGTTGTTAGTGACATCCACTCCTGGGATGTAGAACCGCTCCATGTCTCTCACGTCGTCGGTGGTAGATGCCTTCAGTCTCTTGAGGAGAACAGAGGCATCGGCGGATGTCTGTAGGGAGTCAATTGCCTCACGGAGCTCGGGCTGCTCTGTAAAAGCACAAACTTACGATTTGAAAAATAGTCGTGTTTGGATAGATAATATCGAAAATTTTATCAACAGTGAAAATTTCAAGGTTATGATAGGCACAGTTATTTATTATTTGATAAAATGAATATAATCGTTCTGCAATAAACATTGAAAGAAATCGATAACAAAAAAAGAATATCTTCTCTGAAATTGAGACTTCACATCCTTGAATAATGACAGCTTTCCAAACCACTAACCTGCTCGTAATTCATCCGGAAAAGCGAAGAAAGATGGGAAGTTTCATAGGAGACGTGTGGATGTTACCAGTAAGAGTGTGTGTTGGTAGGCGTTCCGATGGGAATTCCAAGAAATGAATTTAAGTTTGAAAATAACTGTACGTAGGTAAATAGTCTTCTTTTAATTGATAAATGCAATAAATTTATATTTGTAACAAGGCTTTTCCCATCCGTGGTTATACATGTGTGTTCGTGAATCTACAAAAATGGAATGAAGAGAAACTTATTATTAAACGAAATCTTAATTTAACGAAATAAATAATATCACCAAATTAACATCAATTTGTTTTCATTCAAATTCCGATATCTTTTTAAACAACAAACTCAAAAATTCCATAACATATCACTGTTGCCAATTAACAACTATTTATAAAATAATATTTATAATTATTAAGCTACTCGTGATTTACTATTAAATGAAATATTTATAACTTATGTCGCAAAATATACTCCCCTACCAGTAACGAATGTTACGTTAGAAAGTAGGAAGTAACTATCGTCAAAATTTAAATTTTGAATCTCAATGGCGTCTTAATAATTCTACCAGTTCGAGATTGTCTTAAAGCTGATTTAAGATCAGGTTGAGACGCAGTTTCCTTGGTTTGAATCTTAGCTGGCTGTGGAGCAGGCGAAATCTTCACACAAGTTGGAGTTGTAAGCTGCTCTTTAGGATTTTCTTGTGGTAGTAGATATGCTGGCTTCAATCTGCCTATCGTTACATTCACTTCTTTATTTTTTATCCTCAGTGTAAAATATTTTGATGTACGGTTAATAACAAAATATGGACCTTCATAAGGCTGTTCGAATGGCTTTCGTACTCTATCAATGCGCAGGAAAACGTGAGAAGTTGATTCTAAATCTTTGTGCATAAATATTTTTGGATGACCTTTTTGTTGAGTTTCATTTGGTAAACTCAATTATTAAAGTTCCTGGTGATATATACTGCATATTCGTTTCAAAGAATTCTCCAGAAAATTTAATATTCTCGCCACATACCATTTCTGCTGTTGTATAATCAGTATTGTCGTGGATCGCAGTTCATAAACCTAATAGAACTGTTGGTAACGTTTCACTCCAAGATACATTATTATGGACTTTTAAAGTAGCCTTTATTGATCCATGTAGTTGCTCTATCTTTCTGTTACACTGCGGGTGATAGTTTGTAGTATGTGAAAGCTTAATGCTTCAGATTCTTGACAAGGTTTGAAAATTGGGTTCCACGATCTGTAATAAACTTCCAAGGTACTCCAAATCTTATACTAATCAATTACTGTAAAAAGCTTTTGATATTATTTCGGCAGATATGTTTTTCCACAGAATAGCTTCCATCCAATTAGTGTATCTATCTATACATGTTAAACAGTAAGTGAACCTACAATATCAATATGTATTTCTCGAAATCTTCCTGATTGTTTTTGAAATTCAACCAATACTGATTTTGTATGGTTGGTTATTTTCGACTTTTGGCATGGAATACATGACTTCGCCAACTGCTGGCCATCTTCCTTAATATTTGGCCATATAAAGGAAATTAATTTCGCTGTTGATTTAATTCCCGGACGGGAAAATCCGTGAAATTGATGAAAGATCTTCATGCGAAAACTTTTAGGTAAATAAGGTTTAATTTGCTGTGTTGAAGTATCATACCATAAATATTTTCTAGATGGAAGGGAATAATTTTTAAATGACAAATTTGTAGATTTTTGACATGTTCGAAATTTATCAACTTGTTCTTGTTCTTAGCAATTTCCATTAAGACAATTTCCTAAATTCTTGATAAAGTATCCGCTACTGCGCTCCTTTCTACTGTAATGTACTTAATTTATGTTATGAATTCTGAAATATATTGATGTTGTCTAATTTGACGTGGAGATGCTTTATCGGACTTTTGCAAAAATGCGTAGATTAACATGTTGTGGTCGGTATACACTGTGAATTTTCTTCCTTCTAGAATATGTTTGAAATATTTAATGGATAGATAAATTCCCAGAAGTTACCGATCATATGTATTGTAATTTTGCTGTGCGTCGTTAAGCTTCTTTTTAAAAAATCCAATTGTTTTCCATCTACCATTTTCAAGTTGTAAAACCGCACCCACTGCTGTATTTGAAGCATCTATGGATAACGAAAGGAATAATTCTGGATTTGGGTGTGACAGAACAGCAGCATTTGCCAAATCTTTTTTACATTTTTCAAACTGATCAATGGCTTTCTTATTCCAAGTAATTTTCCTTTCTCTCTCTCTCTCTCTCTCTCTCTCTCTCCTTTTAAGCATTTGTGCAAAATAGCTTGAGTACTAGCGGTGTTCTTCGAAAACGACGGTAGAAATGTAGAAATTAACCATTCCAAGGAAAGTCCATAGTTGATGAACAGTTTCAATTTTAGCTTAATATTGTGAATTGCTTTAACTTTTTCAGGAAGAGGTTTTGATTCTTCGCTTGTAATTAGAAAACCTAAGAATTCCAGTTCCTTAACTCCAAAAACAAATTTAACTCTATATATGTATATTAAGTCTCAATCCAAATTTTTGCAATCTGTCAAAAACTAATTTTACGTGTTTTTCGTGTTCTTCTTCCGTAGTTGACGCAATTAAAACATCGTCCAAATATGGGAATAAAAATTTAGTCCTCTAAAATTTTTAAAAAATGCATTCAGGCTTATAATTATTTTTCTTCTAAAAATTGAATTTAATCCCCTTATTAGGAGAATTAATATCTATTTTGGCATAAAAAAAGGAAAAATATAAACTGTTTGTAAATTGTTAAATTAATTAGAAATAAATTAGGAAAAAAAACGAATAATAAAAAAAAGCGAAAAATGCTAGTCCAGGATCGAACTCGGGTCTCCAGTTTGCTATGTCTGTGTCTTAATCACTGTACTATTCACGCCACGGCAACGGCGGCACATTATTAATATATAAGCTATACAAAAAGTTTGAGGGTCATTTTCTCGAAATTGACTGGTTATTGCGCTTTAATATTTTCGCGATTGAACATTCTAAATGTATACTGCCTTTATGCTAAATTTCATCCCGAGTTGAATTTTCAACCTCGTACCCTCCCCTTGTTAGAAATTTAAATCTATTTTATTTAACTTAACTGACTTTGCAGAAATAATCTGCTTTCAGAAGTATAGCTTGTTTCTAATTATTATGATATAAACAATAAGACTTTCTGTATGCCTAGTTCGTAAAAAGATAGTATTTTTTGTATAAATTTTTTTCCATCTTTCTTATATGAAGTATACAAGAGAAGGTATTGCAGTCTTCAAACATGTTGATCGTTCTATTTCTATTCTATATCCCATAAAATTGCAAAAACCTATCAAACATTTGATGTAACAGTAAACATTGGTTTTGAGTAGCATTCATTTCAAATATCAATTGACTATGAATCATCGATGGACCAAAAACAAGAATATTAAAAACTATACCTAGTAAATCGATTGACATACTCAGAAATATGTTCCAAGTCATTTTCTATGTTCTATATATGGTAAAAGAAATAACTATTACAACAATAAAAGGTGAAAAGGAATAGCTGAATTCAAATACTTTTAACGAATACCATTATTAACAAATTTTAATCATAATTTATTTTCGTTTATTTTGTTTTAAAATTTACAAACTTGAACCGTTTCTGTTGTCATCCGATCTCTTCTGCTTTAAGAAATCCCTTCGCTACACGACCTCTTATAACTTGTGTTGCGGCATTTATGAAGTACATATTTTTCATAAATGCCGCATATACATATTTTTCATACGTATGCGGGTTTCGTATATTCTGTTCACATTTTTCTTTGGATGCAAAAATATATTCGGTAGCAAAATTTATGGAAGAGGTGGACTTTTGCTCCGTGATTTTGATAAAATATCCTTTTAAATGAGAAAATCACAAAATTGCATGCGCTCCTTTCGACGCTCTGCCAAGTTATGAAAATGCACATTCTGTAAGATTTGATGAAAGAAACTTTTTAGAAACGGCAAACTGATGCCATTCATTAGCTGAAAATGTTTATGAGATAAAGAGAAGATTCCAGATGAGCTCGGGAAGGAACGGATCCATCCAATCTAACTGTGTAAACAAGACGGGTAACATTATTGAAGAATTGCTGCAAAAAATTGAATCTAGAATTTTTTCAAAGTTATTGTGAAGCTTTCAGAATGGGTTTCTTTAAGAGTAAGGTATTCAGCGTGAGATAGGAACCTTTCTATCCAATGGCATTTATTCCCTTTTATCATATTTTGAATAAATATGTATTGCACCTTGTTGTTATTTGTGATGCACTGAATAGCCAAAACATAAAGAACTGACCGAAACACTTGCGCTTGGACCTGCATTGAGATGTCAGCTGAGCTACCCTCTGGCGCCAATTTTGCTTTAATAGATGAGACGCTTTCCTTTTCCTTTGATGACAGATGAATGTCCAACTCCTTGGCGTGTACTGCTGTCATTTATCCACTTTGTATAAATATTAACAACGACAGATTGTGAACAACCTACCAGTCGAACAGTTTGGGAGGTATCGTTACAAACTGCCCTTTAGCTAATCCGCTTAGATCTGATTACTCGCAAAAGTCAGAAGAAGAATGATGCCTTGACTACCTACTCCAGCAGCAGTTAAATGTCATTCTCACTGAATCACATGCCATCTGCATCACCCAGATGAGTTAAATGAAAAATGTGGGGATGTGCGTGATGTTTTGGCTCTTCAGTGTAGATTACCTTTTTTCTCTTAGAAATTTAGAAACACTCAATCAAATCTTTGAATGGAGATAATTATTACAAGTATCGGACCCGTATTAAAACAAATGCTATTTTGAGAATTAATATAAAAATATTTTCACTTTTGAATGAAAGAATCGCGGAATTTCAAAATTTCTTGCAGTATAATTTTCTGTGATATAAACCGGAAATTGAATTGAGTCTTGAAACTCTTCCAAATGTGCCAGACTTAAATATGAGCTGAAAATTTAGAACAAAAGAATTTGGGAAATTTAATCGAGTGATGAAAGCTGATTAAGTCGTATAAAGAAATAATTGCAAATAATTTATTCATTTATTTTTCGTTTTAAAATCGCTTTTACTTAAAGTAAGATAAAACTGTGATTATAAAAAAAAACTATCCTGGCATATGAGACCGTAACTGCCATACCGTTCACAAGAACGGAATAAAATTCTGGTTCAAGGTATTTTGAGGTATGCGCTCAAGAATCAGATGAAAAACAATAGCTAACACCAGCTTTTTTTTTTATTGGAACGTGGTCTCCATAGCAAAAAACAATAAAGAGCATTGGAATAGTACCTGTAGCACGAGCTAGACAGACTAAGACAAAAAGAGAGTAAGACTAATAACAGTAGATAAAAAACAGAAAAGACATTTTGTTCTGTTTCATAAATTTTATATTTGACCTACTTCAACTATGATGGCACTTTCTATTTCGGCAGATGGTGAATAGAACCAAAGCACGTGCCATGCAGAAAGGAATCTGTTGAACTTCATGTCTCTGTTACAACACACCACAATTGTTACTTCTTTTCTTCTTATTCTATCTAGCGTTGGCGGTTTTTCGTGCTACAGATACTCTTCCAACGCTATTTATTGTTCTTTGCTATGGAGAATACATTCCAATTAAAAAAAAAAGTTGACATTGCCATTTGAAAATTTTAAAATATTTTCGCTGTAACTGTAACTGTTAAAACTGTTGTTTTTAGTATGATTCTTGAGCGTATGATAGGTTTCCATTAAAATACCTTGAACCAGAATTTTATTCCGTTCTTGTGAACGGTATGATAGTTACGGTCTCATATATCGGGATAATTTTTTATAATCATCCTGTATATGATGAAAATGCTACTATTGCGTTCTGTGGCCATGATACATAATGTTGCTAGAATAGCAGAACAAATTTTAAGGCCATTGTTTAATATCTATTTGCACATTTTTCACTACTAAAAGAAGTGTCATGCGTTATTGCACCTCAATCATTTTATATTTGTAATCATAATAATTTACGAAATGTTACACATTTTCTCGCAATCATGAAAGTTTTAAACATATTACAATTAATCTTTTCCCTTTATGCCGTACTGAATTTTGTGTCATTTAGTTAGTCACCCTTCATCGAAATAAAGGAGAACAATATTTGATGGATTTTGTCATTTTTAATCAATGCCAGATCACCTTCGTACAAATATCTCCTTCACTAAACTTCTATGATGCACCACAAGAGGGGGGTGGGAGGATTTAATGCACATCAGGCCGACAAATTCTTGTTAGAATTTTTGAATCTGGAGTTCATTAGTTCTAAAGCCAAGACCACGCCACAGGGTCACCAAGATTTTTAAAGAGGCCAGAGAAGTTGCATTATTAAGCTTTCTTCTTTTTGAATTGTTTAATGATTAAACATTGATGCTATGAGCCGTAATAGAATTTTCAATTTAAGTTCGATGGACACTCTTAATATTTAGAGAGATTTTAAGAGTTTTGTAAGTCGTAGAAAGTTAATAATCAATCGAAAATTAAATAGTCTTACCGATCGTGTTGCAGGGACCTTCGCACGGCTTCCGTTCGGGCGGTGATCTGTGAAGCGGGTACTCGAAAGAGTACTTGCAAAGGCACTGCACTCCGCCGGTGTGATCCTGGGCGATGAGACAAGCATCTGAAGTTCCATTCCATTGGCAGAGTAGCATGGAACATGCACATACTTCGTCTGATTTATTGAGGTCAGGATAGCAGTAGAGAGTTTCACAAGGATTTTTACTGCAAAAGCATTCATCGGCAAACCAAGACCAGTAGCACAGAGGATCCTTCAAACACCTAGTTTTCTCAATGCTGGAAATGCTAAAAATATTTTTTTAAAGTTATTTCGATACAGAAAGTATTTGCCTGTTGCTACGAAATGTTTATACATACAATGCGAGACTAAACAAAAAAAAAATGTTGTAGAGACACTATATCTAATTGCAAGGCTTTATTGTGTTTGTCAACAAAGCATTAATTCATTCAACATTCATGAGGTGGATACATAGTGTGGTTAGTATCTATAAATATCTATAAACATACTAACTATTGCAATTGGACAGCTAATTGGCATGGAAAAGTGACATCCCGACGTCCCCCTCCCCTCCCTGCAAAAGACACTAAGTTAGAAAATTTTAAAAACTTACTTTGTCATGAAGACCAGAAAACTAATGCTCGATTTATTTTCCCAACTAAGAATGACCAATGGAATTGGAGTAAAATGCAGTAGTCAATCCTCGACATACTACAACGCATTGTTGAGACCATCAAAAATATGTGAAAAACTAGAATTTTGTGAGGGTATCGAGATACTCTAGATTAACACTAGAACAAATATATATTTAAAAAAAAAAGATTTTACGATTTGCTTGTGAAATTTAGATAGGAAATTCTCAAATGTCCTTATTATATCACTACATAACTGAGATATTTTCGGCTCCATACTAAAATCATTGGAAGTTGAATGATTTATTTGTAAAAAGGATCTGCAGGATATCGTGGAGGCCAACAGTCAACTACTCCGGAATCCATTTACTCCCATATTAAGTGAGATCAGTCCGCCAATTTCGATAGCTATTATGTGTCGGTGTCATGTTATATGACAACTGTAATTAAAATATTCTTTGGATGTTATTTTAGTCATCTTTTCATTCATGCATATTTTATATTCAGAAATAATACATTGTCCAGTCATTTTATAGAAATTTTCTTCCATTGAATTAGTAAACAATGATAATAGTTCGTTGCAAAAATAACTACTTAAATAGTGTTTATTTCTGGAAATGGAAAGAATGCTGTAGATTCAAAAATGGAAACTTAAGTTAGTTTCAACTTCGTTTGTTAAATAGTGACATATTTTGAATCAAGGAACTAGAAATATCAAATAAAACGAAGCAACCTCATGGGCATTAACGAGACGAAAGATAGCGAGTAAAATTATTACCACGAACAAACCGACATTTACATAACAGAAGAAAACGAAACACCTCAACGATTAAATTCACCAGGATTTGCTAATTTAAATAAAGCAGTATAAATGGCGCCGGATATCGGATGAGAATGAATCATTCAATGTTGAAATGGAATCAAAATGAAAAATGTAGCTTAAATGCAGCCCATAATGTGTAAAAAAAGAATTTTAATGTTAAAATAACTGTTTTTTTCTTTGGTACTTTGTAACTGTCCTTTACTACCATGGTTTTAAAAATAATTATAAAGATTACTTTCAAAACTAACCTGGGATTAGTATTAGTAATTTTAAATCTTGCAAATTTGTTTTCTTCTACAAATACAATGGTGGCTAGTCTGCAGTACTCCATGCGAGCATCAATTTCATAACATTTTAATGCTAAGAATTCGTTAATCCGACATCAAATTACTCTTCAATCATATACTATAATCAGAAATAAAAAAAGGAAACCGGATAACTGTCTGTAATTCTCTTCAAATAAAACTCATTTCTTTCTGGTGAACACCATTTTATTTTCGGACCCATTTTTTGTGCCCCCTCAGGTAGACTGTTACAGATTAGGACAATCGGTGCCACGTCTAGGTCACAAAATCGTTCTTACACGCTCTCCGTTCAGATACAAAAAAGAATTAACAGATACGCCATCTATCGGCGTGAAGCTGTAACACTGTCGTATGCGAATATTTCTTTAATCAAAGAACCTAAACAGTCTTTAAATTAAAATTGAAGATATTCATCACCATCCAATAAGGCATGTATATTGCATTTATCGAAAAAAAAAAGAAATATTAAATTACAAATATTTAAAATTTTCAAAGGTTTTTCAAATTTAGGTTTTAAAATTTTTGCTTTGTTTTTTCTTACAAATCTAGTTTGCTTAAATTTGAAAAATTATTGCTCTTTTTTTTTAAAACTAAAGCATCAGATTATTAAATCTTCAAACTTCTGTGTATCTTTAGGCGTCATGTTTGAAGAAAATGTTTCGCGACTATTACAAGTTATTCACCAGATCACCAAGGATGTTTGATTTGAAATTCAAATGCAGGGACACAGCTGAGTGTTTGTTCTGGCTTTTGTTTAAAAGTATAATTCCGAAGATTCGATCAAGCCTCTATTGATAAAATTGCATTAAAGGCAATTTTTAATAAAATATATACAACATACTGATTGTCGTAGCGTAAAGTTTGTAATTAATAGAGAGTAATTAGAGAAGCAAAAAAATAATATATTGATTGTTATGAAAGGTATAAGTCAAAAGAATGTAATTTTCAGCCATATTATTCCACAAGAGGGAATTCTGAGATCTCTCTATTGAATGCTCTGTTGTATGATGATAAACTTATAATATAAAGCGGTTTATTGCTGTAAATAACAGATTTCATAGATAGGTTATGTGCACAGTAATCCAAAATGTTTTTGTTATGCATTAGTAGAAGAGATATTTAGTCAAATTTCGTGAGGGCATTTCACAAAATGCAGTTTTTATACGTAGGAGTAAGTTTTGGACTAAGGATTAAGTATAACTAATCTGTTCGAGGTATTTCAGCTGTGCTCACTTAGCCATGATTAAAATTATTGTGCCAGCGAAAAAAGTCATCACGTAACATATGTTTAGTCTCATATGCATTCTTCAATCAACAGTAAAGGTTTTTTCCACAAGAAGTGAATTACAGTGCTCATACTCTGTTCAGAGGAATTCATGGCACGTCGTTACTTACACTGCCGCTTCTCCTTCACTCAACGACAAACCTCGAATACCGTTTAATACCAAATTTTTATTACCTTACAAAACCATCCATCGAAGAAATCCATAATGTAATATTACCACATGTAATATTAATCCAGACGCTTCTTCTAGAGGAGAAAACTAAACGTAAGCATTTCAGACTTGTCACTTACTTGTACAACGGTAAAGAATCCAGGACTCTCTCCAGTTCTTCCATGTGTTCCAGACCTGCTTCCTTGGCAAAGAGTTTCGGAACAAGATTCAATGAACACACAGTGACTGCAGGGAACTCTAAATCTTTGACTGCGAAAATCTGGAAAAGAAAGAAAAGGCATGAACTCAGGTTCAGAAATGAAAATATAATTAAATTTTGATAACCCTTTCTTAGTAAATACATGTTATTCAAGATGTAAATATAAATCAAATTTAATACACTGGTGTGGAAAACTTAAGCAACAATGCAAATTTTAAGCAGATAGCCATGAAATTGCAGAAAAGGAGTTCTTGCGATCAGTACAATGAACACGCAATTCAGTAGAAAGGTGATGCGCATGCAAATGTCCGAAACAAAACATCACAGGCGACGTGAGCGTACGCAAAACACGTGCGGAAGGCGCGCGCAGCTCAACACTACAATAAAAGGAAGGACGGAGACGCAATTAAAGACATTCGCTGCAAGTGCACGTGAGTTAATTCGTGAAATATGGCTAGCAGAAATCACCTGGACGATTTCACACGTGGAAGAATGATCGGAAAGCTGGAGGAGGGGCGTAGTGTGACCGGTGTAGCTGAAGAGTTCGGAATCAACAAAAGTGTCGTTTCGCGCGCTTGGAAAGCCTTCCAAACCACAGGTACAGCTGTGAGAAAGGTTGGTGGTGGCCGCCCCAGGAAAACAACTGCAGTGGATGACCGACATATCGTCCTGCAGGCGAAAAGAACCCGAAACCAGTCAGCAAGCGCCATTGCTCAGCAACTGTGTGCAGCAACGGGGCGACAAGTGTCGCGTTTTACTGTGTCCAGATGCCTTCACAAAGGTGGCCTATTCGCCCGCCGTCCTGAACGCTGCATCCCTTTGACAGTTTCCCACCGGCGGAACCGTTTAGAGTGGTGCAGGGAGCACAAAAACTGGACATCTCAGTCGTGTCCTCTTTACAGATGAGAGTCGTTTTAGTGCCACAAGCGATTCCCAACGCCAGTTGATTTGGAGAGAGGTCGGGACACGGTTTCATCCCAGTAACATCACGGAAAAAGACCGTTTCGGTGGTCCTGGAGTTGTTGTCTGGGGAAGCATTATGATGAACGGGCGGACTGAGCTCCACGTTTTCGACAGAGGTTCTGTAACTGGAGATCGCTATTGTCAGGAGGTGATCCTTCCCCATGTGCGTCTGTTCCGAGGTGCCATTGGATCATACTTCGCTTTTATGGATGACAATGCACGGCCACACAGGACTCATGCTGTTGAGGAGCTCCTGGAAAGTGAAGATATCACTCGAATGGATTGGCCGGCATGCTCCCCTGATTTAAATCCGATAGAACATGTGTGGGATGCTTTGGGGAGACGCCTTGCGGCACGATTACATCCTCCTGGGAACACCCGACAACTTAAACAGATGCTGATTGAGGAATGGGCACTCTTACCTCCAGAACTGTTGGACAATCTGGTGCTGAGTATGGGGAGACGGTGAGAAGCAACCATTGCAGTAAAGGGAGGGCAGGGAGTTTTGAATTTTAATTGACTTGCGATTTTGAAATGAAATAACTTTTCAGAGTCTCACTAGATGTCACTACGAAGGATAGCAATAAAGGAGGACATACAGAGAAAAATGATTAAACGTCACATATACCCTTCTTTAGTACTTGTTCCAAACCGTCATATTCAATCGAAGACGATACCTTTTATATTTAAAAAAATCGATTTTCATGTCGTAATAAATATGTGTAAAATAAATTTGAAATAAAACCGATCCAGGGACCTTATTTTTTCTTTCGTTTAATTCGGTGCTGAAAGATATCATGGTAGAAGCGGTATTATTTTCTCTGGGGATAAATATTCTTAGTTTCAGTTTCGGATTGTGGTCTTTCGCAAATGAAAGAATTATGCGAAAATGAACTACAGAGCTTACAATTTTGATAATTACTATTGCAGAATCTTCTTATATGATTTTGAAAACATATGAAACATTTCCTTTTAGCCATAAACGATTTTTTCTTTCATTAATACTAAGTGAGCAATCATGACTCACGTGTTTTTCAGTACAAAAGATACATTTTTGATTACTCCGTCTGTCACCGGAAGAAGGATAATAGTTTCTTTTTTGATTCATATTTATGCAGTGTGTGTAGTTAAGGCATTTGTATCACGACCTTTGTATTACAAAGGTCGTGTTCGTATGCGAAGAATATCTATCTTTGTAACCTTGACCAGTTTTGTATCTTAATGAATATTCTTTTGCGTTAAAAATTTTGGGTTCGCTAATAATAACTAAGCTGCATTCTACTTCAATTCTTATGAATTCTACTAAATTAGTAATATCAAACAATTCACCTGCTTTATATTGACGATCATAATTTAAATTTTATTCTTCGGGTAGCTTTTGTAGTATTATAGGGCACAATAGGTTACTTTAAGTATCTGTAGCTACATTTAGTGATTGCAACGATCTAATTTGAGTTTGACTATAATAATTTATAAATGGCTCATAGATAATGAAAACGGAAGCAAAACAATATTTTATATAATAAATAACTAAATCTAAAATTCATAAGTACAACTCCCCCACCCTTCCAATGGATTCTTCATTTTCTTCACTCCCACTTCTAAGACCTGATTTCGCTGTACTAATTCGGGATGCTTCACACTCTCGTGTCATTTAGCGTAATCAGTGTGAAAGCATTTCTGAAAAAGAACGCATTCAACTTTGTGTCGATTGTGCTTTCGGAATGAACTAATGCGTGTTCTTTTAATAAAAGCTATATAAAATGAACGTAGAAACTAAATTCAAACGGCTTTAATAAAAAAAAAACATTTCAGAAATACAGAATAATTAAGAAAAAATCGATATTTTCGTTAAATAAATCGATTTTTTAGTGTAGCCACCTACCGAAATTTTTTTTCAAAAATAAAGATTGTAAAAATGAGCAGGAATTCAGATGTGCTGTGAGTTTTAGGTAAATAAACTTGCTGGCACGAACGAAAATTTATTATAACTTGGACAAGTACAATATTGGATGCGAAAAAGATGCGAAGAGAAAATATTTTGAAAATACATGCGCAAAATTATTTTTTTAATGTAAAGCTCATTGAATTATGAATATCTGTCTATATTCATCTATTATATACTAGCCGCCTTTGGCGACCAGCCGGTTCGCCAGTATTACCGCTCACTACAATTTTCAATTAAATATTTTAAGTAACTGGTCTCTTAATAGATTCTCAAACAAAACATTTTTAATCTTCAAATTTTGATAGTCATACCAAACTTATACTGTTGTTTAGATCGTTTCTTTCAATTTACTATTTATATTTTGCTAATTTGTTGTCATTTCAGGTAAAACTTCAACTTTAATTTAAAGTGGAAATGATGAAATTGCAATTAATATAAAGATATTTATAAATAAAACCAAGTGTTTTATTTTATTTATCATTTTATTGTTATTTATTTATTTATTATTATTATTGAATATGAGTATTGCAAACAGAATCGCTCGGTATTTAAGTCTTATGTGAACTACAAAACATTTTTCATAATTTATGTAATATCTAAAACAATAATTCAACAAAAATTTCTCAGATTCAGCATAAAATTCAGTTTTTAGTTTTGCTTTCAAAAGGATTGAAATGAAATCAATAATAATATTTTGTTCCGGCCTATAAATATATCTCAAAAATTATGAAGTCTATATTTAATGCAGTAAGGTATCATATTCTGAGAAATATTCTGGACACACCAAATTTTAAATAAATGAATGAATGTTTCTGTTTTCCACGATCAACTAAGACTTATTTATGAAGCTTTGAATGTTAAAAATTTAGAAAAACTCAACATTTTCATAATCTTAGTCCAATTAATCTTGAGAAACCTGCGCGCTGATTGGTGTATTTTCTTTGAAACGATCGATGGAAAATCTGAAATTATCCTTTTTTTTTATTGAATAGTGATATTCAAATTTTCATAAATCAGTCAGTTTAAGTGATTGATTTAGTTGATTGGAAATTAACTCTTTTTAATTAAAATATTAGTGCTTCAAGAACATTTTGTTAAACGTGATTTCCACAGCAGAAGCTTAATGTAAAATCAAAAATTCGTTATTTATTAGAGCATTTATTAAATCAAGTTACATAAAATATAATCATTTTCCATTTAGACCATTTTAGCAGATCTATGACTTAATCTTAGAAATTTAATTTTAAGGTTAAAACATTGGTATCATTTAAAAGATAAATTTTTGATCTTTAACTTCATGTAAATATCTTTTTTGTGCGGTAATATTTTCGGAAGTTATAGCAGAAACACGTCAAAATTTCGCTCATTTTTAAATAAATTAAATTCTAATTAAAAATTCGAAAAAATAACCCCCAGGTGCACATTTCCGGCCTCCAAGGTATACACGTGCCAAATTTGGTAGCTGTAGGTTGAATGGTCTGGCCTGTAGAGCACCAACACACACACACACATTGAGCTTTATTATAAGTACTTCATAGAACAAACACATCAAAGTAAACATAACATTTCAATAGTTGCCAAAAACAAAAGAGAGAAAAATGCAATTAATAAGCAGACGATATTTAAAAAAGTACAGATATTTAGACTGGAAAATGAAATTATCTGAAATTAACCACACGCGCAGCCGATATTTACAAAAGTAAAAATATTCAAACCTGAAAAGGAAAATATATGAGTTATTCCATCAATAAATGCCATAAGTTTGTTTACATCTTCATTATTTTATGAGAGAAAAACATCAAAATGTCCGGGACTAAATAAACGCCCTGTATAGAGAGTGTAAAAGATCATAAAATAATTTTTCTTGAATTTATTTTTTAGAAAAGATAAAATTTCATATTTGTTTCATTTCCTACAGACACGTGCTGAAAATTATATTTTTGCAGATTTCATTTCCAAAAAGATTTAATTTATTTTTAATTGGAGCTTTAATCAATGTGATGGCAACACTTTGAAAAAAGCTGATTTTTTCCCATGATTGCGAAACGAACTTAATTTTTATTTTTATTTTTTACGAAAAAAATTATTGAAAAACATAGTTAAAATATTTATTTAAAAATTCATTAAAAATAGAAATTTAATTTTAAGGTTAAAACATTAGTATCATTTAAAAGATAAATTTTTTATCTTTAACTTCATGTAAAAATCTTTTTTGTGAGGTAATATTTTCGGAAGTTATAGCAGAAACACGTCAAAATTTCGCTTAATTTCTAAATAAATAAAATTCTAGTTAAAAATTCGAAAAAATAATCCCCAGGTGCACATTCCCGGCCTCCAAGGTATACACGTGCCAAATTTGGTAGCTGTAGGTTGAATGGTCTGGCCTGTAGAGCGCCAACACACACACACATTGAGCTTTATTATTATTATTATTATTATTATATATATATATATATATATATATATATATATATG
>JAPMOR010012713.1:0-37432 GCA_026543865.1 Argiope aurantia | reverse complement strand
ATTTTTATTTCTAGAGCCGCGCTGTGCTTTGTTCTTCGTAAAGGGTGACCCAAAATTATCGCAAGATTTGAATTTGCCACCATTCATGCTGTAAAGTATTGGCAACCCTATTTAAAAAACCATTTTATAGCTGATAGTTTAGGGTTAGTAAAAATGGAGTATTACATGATAGAACAACGTGTTAAAGCACAATTTGAATTAAATTTTTAAAAAACTATTTTTTCTTTAAGTTGTTATATTTGTATTGAATCGTTAAATACACAGGATAGAGTTATGCATTATTACAAATCCATAATGTTGCTTCCCAGCATGGTTAGTTTAACCACTAGAAGGACAGTTTTATGATCACCTATGCTGGATGCTGAACGGATGCTGAATCAGCGATTTCAGGGCTTTGCGAGAAACTTGGCGACCCTTTGACCACTTAGCGACGAATTTGGCTACTTCGATGAAAAAATAGATAATACTGGAAACTTCCAGAATTTTAACGATTGAGCCAGTAGGAAGCAATATGTGTCTGATTGTTTCTGAACCTTCTCTGCCCACCTCCCGGGAACTGTAAAAGGCCGCTGTCTCAAGCCGCAGTTGTGCATTGAATCGTGGAAAGATCAACGAAGAATAGGATCAGTCCAGAGAAGAGCAAGTGTTGTGTGGCGTTCTAGGGATTGCTGTGTGCCAAGTCCTGATGTTTATTGTAGAAGCAGCACTGAGTCATGTGAGGTGTAGCCAATCGTGTTGTAGTGAGTCGGCAGTTGGATACAGCTAAAGCGAGGAGACAATGGAGAACTGCAGGCGTTTGGAGAGACCGTAGGGTGAAGCTACGTAGATTCCCTCCTTCTGCTGAATTCAATCTTGCCACTTTGTGTGCTGTGATTGTTATTACTACCTATAGCTACTGTTTGTCGTAGTGCTGATGTGTGTTGCCTGTGTTCATCTCGGCTGTATATTTGTTGTCTGCGTATTCTTGTGATTCTGCTTATTTCATCGACCAACAAATCGGAAAAGAACCTAGGAAGTATCCGTAACAATATGAAATAACACATAGGGCAAATGGTCTCCACGGCTTTGCTGGCACATATGCACTCTTTTTTGACATTTTTCAAGACCATTTTGCATAAATCTGGCTGAATTACGTTGATGCAGCTTTGAATTTCTTCCTTCAATGCACGCTTGCTTGTGGGTTTGTTAGTTTAGACCTTTGAATAGAAATAACCTCATAAAAAGGAATCCAATGATGTTAAATTGCACGATCTAGGGAGCTAATTCTCAAATCTTCGTACTATATCAGCAAGACTTTGGTCATTATTTTTGAAATATTGAAAAAAAAATATTTCATTATTTTTGAAAACACGCTGTTATATTGTGTAACGCTTCATTTTTACTAACCCTAACTGTCTTTACTGCACGCATGCTGGCAAATTCAATTTTTTTGATACACTCTTTAATATAAAGAAGAAAACGAATATACATATTATTAAAAAAATTTCACCGGTTGAAATTAATATTTGATACTCATTTACAATTTTAACAACAAGATCACATAACAAATTTATCTATTTTGCTTTTTAGTTATCAAGCCTACATGCCTGTGAATAAACAGACCTCTCGATGTTTAACTTTTCCAAGTATTTGATTCATAATTTATTAAGGATTACAATAAATGCTGTGTATCAAATTTCATTTGTCTCAGTAATTGTATTTTTGTGTTGACTTGCATATGAGATTACAGATGGTCAACTGCACGTGGGAATCGGTTAAAAATTTGAAGAAAATCTATATTTCAGATACTGAATTTATGTAACAAATTAGTATTTAAATGTAAATCAAACGTAACTCTTAATTTGCGTTTTTCATCGTAATTCACAGATAGACTTCCAGTGAATGCATTCGTTCAAAATTTGATGGGGAACTATAATCTAGTTGCAAAGATAGACAGACATAATTCCAAAAAAACTGTATTTTTCGAATTCAGCTAGGTCTGAAATCTGGAAATTTGTGAAAATCTTTAGATCATGTAAGGGTCATCTTTAGGTCGATTAAAATACTTTCTATTTGTATACTTCGTTCATAAAAAAAAAGGTGAAATGAATGGAACTCCTAACTTTTGCGCATGCGCCAATAGGTGTTGATTCCACTAAGTTTATGGTGAGAGTAATATGGTGGAATATATCTTAACATTTTATTTAGCTATACAGTCAATGTTAGCTATGGGCTGAATTAAATAACGTAGAAACCATAGATATTCCTCAAAGCTGAATTCGTCTTATGAACATTAAATACTCATTTCGAATAAAATAAAAAAGTAGGGTAAAAAATGATAAGAGGGGAAAAGAACTAAAAGAAGACGTATTTAAGAAGACGGAGATCAATGCCTTATAAATAATTTCAGAAATACGCTCGTCTTATTCATTGCGTATCACCCCCTACAGAATAACTTATTCCTCCTCTCAGATTCCTAAAAATCAACCATGCATGTTTCAACTGAAAAATTTGTTGCATTTATCAAAACACGAATTAATACACTGATATAATTATTTTTATTTCAAGAATTTTTCTCAGTTCTTTAGCTCTCTGGCCGTTAATTGTTGTAATTGATTTTCAACTAACTTCTCGATCACCTACAGCCGATTGCAAAATTTGTATCTATCAGATAAGAAGGCGAGTTAATATTGTACTGTCATCCAGTTCTGAGCTATGTTTACTGTTTAAACTATCCAGGTCATTGAGAAATTGCATATTTTATTGCATTAGTTTAAAATCGATTGCAAAATTTGTAGCGAAAGAAAAAAAAAAAAAAAAAAAAAAAACAGACGAGCAGGAAAGCGAACTAAAAATACGCACTAAATATTCAATAAAAAAACACACACATGTCGCCATCTGTTGGTAATGAAAGTTTCTATTAAACCAAATTTTATATACTTAAAATTGAATGAAAAATTTGTACCGAATAGGCAAACATGAAAGCGAATTAATATTGCATTGTCATCCGGTTCTCAGCTATATTTAAAATCCTTAGCTCATCCTTCAAAATTTGTACCGAACAGGCAAGCAAACAAACAGAGAAAACTATGAGTTAGTAAAAAATATTAAAAAAGAATTGGAGCATCATCTATGCAGGTTTGTTAACTTATACGGAAAACAAAACGAATAAAAAAAGGCAACAAATTGAAACACAGAGTAAATGAAAAAAACATGACAAAATATATTTATAAAATATATCTATAACTTCCACTGATAGATACAAGTAACAAAACAAAGAAAAGCAAGATGAAAGTTTCAGTTTTATTTTGAAATTCGGATTTTTTTTAAAAAAAATACTTGTGAAGTAATGTTTCAGAGTATTATCGCGACTTGTGGACTCAAAGTATCTTGAAAAATCCATAATTCATCGTCATGGTGAAAGCAAAGGGATTTCTGCCTCAAAGAACCAAGGAAGATTTTTATTGTTTTTGAAATATGACGAATTCAATGTTTAATCTCGCAGATGCACACAGTGGTAAAAGATGTGGTCATGCTTTAAGAAAACGAAATAATAGCTACTAACTAATTGTATTTATCCCGTAATATATTAATTAATTTTTGATACCGAAGAATTTTTTTCTGAGTTATATTAACGATGCATTCTCTAACCCTTTTTTTTTTTGTAAATCCTGAATGGGCTTCTGACGAGTAGAATAAATTTTTTATGACATTTTTATAAAAGCAATGAACTTTGAATTAGAAAATTTATTGCTATGAAAAAGGAGAATTAATCAGTTAATAGTTTCAAAGAAAGATATATCAAAATATTTTAATGTCCTTGTTTGAGCAGAAATGACAAGTTTGGAATGACCAGTAGTAGTTCGTCTGATTCCATACAGTTATTTAAGATATAATCTATTGCCAATAGCAAATTATTTATTTACCAAATAAATCATATAAAAATAATTAGGAAAAACAACACAATTAAGAGTAAAAATAGATTATACCACTTTTATTTTTTAAAAAAAATTCAGTCTCTCTTTTTTTAAAAAAAAATTAAAACTTTAATCACACTTTGCGGCTATTTGGGACAGCAGAAATTAAAATTTTCCGTTACGTAGTTTTTTGTAACTTGATATTAATGGCTGCCTTAAAAAATATTTTTAAGCTTTAAATTTTGATAGACATCAAACAAATATTATTTTAGAAAATTAGGCAGCAAATTCATTTACCTATATTTGTATACATCTAGTTTTTTTACAGAAAAATACAGCAATGTATAAAAATTGATATAATTTAAAATTAATGAAACTGGTGTAATTAAAATCTTTTTTCTTCATTATTTGATTCGGAAATGTAATTGTGAAAGCGATAAAACTTCAAAAAATCTTATTAAAAGCATGTTTTATGCTGAAATCAATTGAAAATGGGAAAAGTAAACCTAAAATTCTTACATTAATCATCAATAATGAAAAAAAATCAGGATGAAGTATTTGTAGCAACAAAGAAAAATTTGAATTCCTCTCCAACAATAGAATATGCTGTTGTAAAATTAGCTTAAAATATTTTTCGTAGATAATATAAAAATTAAAAATATTTTGTGGCAAATCATTAGAAAGGTTATTTTTTTTAATTTTAAAATAACGAAAAAATCAGTTTTGTGCTGTAATATTTTAGGATGTTATCTCGGAAATCCAAATATCGCTTAATTTTAATTATATTAATATTCTGAGTAAAATTTCTCTGAGTTGCACAATCTTATCATTCAATGTATATTTATACCAAATTTGGTAGCTCTAAATCAGAGATCTGACCCATATAGAGTGATTAGAGTACTATAGAGTAATAGAGTACTATATAGAGTGAACTTTTAGGGGAGTTATAAAATGTAAAAGCAAAAGAGATTCATATAAGGATATTTAACCGGAAATGCAAACTTAATGCTATAGAGCGCTGATGAGAGGTGGAAAAGCACTTTATTTAGCGATGCTTTACACTAGATCTGTATATCCTTCATTTTATCACCAAATCGTTGCCAAATGGTCTCCAAATTTGTCGTCATAGCTGGGGAACTTTGACTCAACATTCATTTAGCATCCGCGAAAATGATAAAATATTCTTCCTTACTAAAAAACTTACTGTGTAGGGGAGAAAAGTTGCAAATTCATAGCAATAAATTATATCTTAGATTTAAATAAAAACGTTTCCATTAATTATGCTTAAAGAAATTGATGATCAATCAGATTCTTTAACTGGACCGAAGACATACTGCTATTATACTTTCTCATTGTGTTAAGGAATATTTCTTAGAGAAATTAATTTAAAAAAAAATCAAAATTAAGGCTTTTTAAAAAATAAGTTAAAAATTCCACAACTTTTTTATTACAATTACTTCACTCTTAAAATACATGAAAAAAAAATTCAAATGGTCAAAATAAGAGAATCTTTCCTTTTATCAAAAAATTCTTCCATTTTGAATTTCCAACAGCTTTTTCTAATTTAAAAATCTGTCACCTGAAAAGAACTAATGATATCTGAAATGTGACGATATTTTATATTCTATTGAAATCTATAAAATAATTAAGTTCTCGATGAAATGATATGTTTAATAATTTATCTATTGAATCTTGTGAACAGAAGATATTTTATTCTCTTCTCACTGATTTTTGAAAGGAGTTTTTATTTGTTATAATTAAAAGAAAGCATAGCATTTTATGTTTTTTCATCGTATAAAAAAAAGAAGAAAAAAACTCATTTGAATTTCAACACCAATTAAATAACTCGAAACTAAAATGACAAACTTAATTTACTCTAAAATTCACCGAAGCGCAAAATTAATTACTTGCAAAATGATGTATTGAGTTCGAAAAAAGGAAATTACGGGAAGAAAAAGATACCAATAAAAAATAAACACAAGATACGGTATAAAAAAGTTCCATCAACTGGTTTTCAAAAGCTCGTAATATAATATATTCAACGGCTGTCAAAAAATGGCCCGTTGCTTTCACACAAAAAAAAAAAGATAATCTTATTTCTTTCAAAGAAAATGGAACAAGAAAGGGAAAAAATCGACATCCTTACAGACTTGTTATAATAGACAAAAAAAAAAAAAGGTCATGTAATGGGAAAACAAAAATTCAAAATCAGAGATTAAGAAAAAAAATTACCTAAACATAACGAGATCTAGGAATAAGCTCTTATAATATCTATCGATAGAGGCGACAAGTACAGCAAAGAAAAACAAAGCAACAAAAAGAAAAATATATCTTATTTTGGGATCCGAATTGTTTGGAAAAGTGTTTCAAAGGTGTAGTGTTCCCGAGTATTATCGCGACCCATTCATACAAAATAGTCTTGGAAAATGCATAATTCATTTTTATGTTGAAGGCGCTGAAAATGGGATTTCTCTCTGAAGAATCAAGGGAGATTTTCATTGCTTTTAAAATATGATAAATTCAATATTTAATCTCGTAGATGCTCGCCAAAGGAAAAAGGCGAAGTCACATCTTAATATTGCCAAATTGCGTTAAGCAATTTTTTTTCCATCTTTGAAAGTGTTTGCTACTTTTTGACATCGAAGAACTAAGTTCTAAATTGAATTGGAACGATAAAAATAAAGCCTTTTAGGGAATGCTGAATTTTATTACGGAGCAGAATATTTTATAAAATATTTAAATTGAGTGTTATTGCAAGAAATGGAATCGTGAATTTAGTGTTATGAAAAAGAGGAATATAATTCATTGATGAAAGAGCATATTAAATAAATAAAATGCAGTATTATGAAATTACTAAATGTCTAGACAAAGTTTTCCAAGAAATTTGCCTCTTTTTTCTGAGAAATATTTAAAGGAAATCTATTTTTAGTTCAGAAACGCTACAGCAAGTAAGCGGTGTTATAGCACAAAAATAATTAAATAATTAAACTTTTATTCATTTTAGCGTTGGCAGGATTCTATTAATTTCCAATGCCTTATCTTGCATTAATTTTGTTAAAAGAGTCTAAATATTTTCACTAATCATAACCAATTTTTTTAAGCTTTTATCTTTATCTATATGGGATGAATATATAGATAATACAGAGTTTTGGAAAATATGTGTGCATTTTAATAGTTGACTGAACAACACGGTAATTAAAACATTCTACAGTTGGCAAACGATTTTTTCTTCTGTTACTGATTTAAGGGTTAGGAAAAAAAATGGCTCAGAATAATTCCAGCTCTGAAATTAAAAAGTTTCTGCTAAATGACCTTTAGAAGTGCTAATTGACCTTCGAAAATGATAGTTAAATTTAATTATTATTTCGGAAACAATTTCATTCTAATTTTTCTTATACGTTATTAGAGATCACTCTGGAGCAAATGGAACAATTCTAAATATTAAGGGGCATCATTTCTGATTATAAAGACCATTAAGTAACAAACAAGAAAGAAAGGTATTGAAAATGTATGGTTGTAAATAATCTTTAGAAAAAACTTAAATTTTATTTTAGAGGTAAAAAAATTCTTTTCCATGTTCCAAAGAAAAAAAAATTGTGATAAATTATTAATTGACTTTAAAATGTGGCAAAAATTCAAAAATTGTTTCCGAGAGTATTTCTGTTGATTCGTCTAGTATATTCACTATAATTCAGATTGGAGATATGTTTGAAGCAGATAGCTTCTCAAAGAGAGATAAATGAATGAATAGACATTTCATAGGCACGGAAAAAAGTTATAGGTAGTTACCTAGAACAAAGAATACAATTTTATCGAGATGGCAGTTAGATAAGAATTAAAAAGAATAGTGTCCATCACCTAGCATCCTTATTATAATTTGAATTAGAGATGAGTTTTAAGGAAATAGAACCCTGAATGTTCAAATGCAACTTTCTAGAAGATCGCGATAATGAAGGACACGGAAGAAATTGCATCGGAAGAATATCATCTACAATAAAATTTTAAAGCAAACCGAGCAGCCTGTTCAGTAATGAATTAAAGAAAGCCATCGAGAACTAATGAGTTAGAAGTTTGAATGAAATATTTATACGATTCCATACTTGCATGTTCTATCAGTGTTGTATAAATTGGGATGATAATCGATTTTAAAATAAAAACTAAAGCACATTATTGTCCTTCATTTTATACATTGAAAGCAAATTCTAATACTAAACACTCTTATTGTAATAATAAGCATAGCGATAATAAGCGCATTTTAAACAGTTAAAAATCCATAAGTTTTTAGGAATACCCTTATATTTAAGAAGGCATTATTACTATCACGATTTCACAACTTAATATCCTTAAACGGAAGTAAGGCTGTCTCACAACAAGATATCTTCTGCCACAATTTTAATCAGTCGCTTTAATTGTAATCATATCCTTCAAACTGAGCCAATATTTTCGCATTAAATTCATATCATTTAAATATCAAATCATCCAATGGCATGTTTACGACTTTCCCGTCTATGAGCTGACGTCAAGCTTTCGATTTATATTGAGCTAATCTCAGAGATAGAACTTTAATAAATTTTGCCCGCCATGTCCCTCGAAGCTGATAGGCATCTTTCGGTTTCTGGGAAACGCCGGGAGTAATGACAGATTGTTTAATCAATGACAATATTCTGGGAGGAGGGGATCGGCAGCAAATATTTGAAGCCATAGTAATAATAGGGGGAAAGAGTTTTTTTTCTTATGCACTACTTTCCAAATTGTCAGCCTCTGAAAATGGGGGAATCTTGTGTTGATCACAGAAGGAAGTTAAAAATATTTATTTTTACAATATTATTCACTGTTTAAATTCAATTTATTACGCCTCGTTATCAAACATAACTGGTAAGTAAATTTAAATTTTAAAATTCCTTCACTGCATTATTCTACCTGCATTTTCTATGAAACCAAATCATTCAGCAGTACCCTCCAGGTGGGATAAATATGTAAATGGATCCACAGATATTTTTCAGGTAAGATTCAGTCCTGTTCAATATACAATATGCAGGTAAAAGGTGATCATCAAATGACCGAATGTGTTTGGAAATGCAGTGAAGGTTTTGTGAGGAAAGTTTAGGAATGTACCCAATGGTAATTGTAACCGGACAAGCATGATCTAGTTCGGTTCTGGCTAAATTTTGTACAGCAGATATTTAGCCATGAAACCACCTATGCAATCAGATCTCTGGATATGGTAGAAAAATACTAGTAAATAATATTCTTATAAGTATATGTGAATAAATATGTTACTCTAGACTGAATAACCGAACGCGTTCAATGAATATCTAGTCATTACAGGTACAGTATCATAATTACGCCCCCTCCCCCACCAAAAGATCAGATTGATCTTATTTTGTGACATTTAATTTATAATAATATTTATAAGCGTGGGATTATACAAGTTTTGATTGTCAGTAAAATATTAAGATTCGCTTTTAAACGCTAAAACGTTAAGAAATGGTTTTAAAAATTGCTTATCTGAACCAAATTGTGTTTTCCACTTTTGCTGTCATAAAAATCGATGAAAAATAAGAGTAGAAAACGAAATAAGAGGGTCTAAATCCAGATAAACTCCACAATTTAAGGGAGTGCCTGGATATCAACAACCTCACCACCTTCCTTTGATTATTATATTTATTAAAATTTAATGAATGAATTTTTATGTTATCTAAATATTTTTTCTTCACCTAACCTAGTCAGTAGAGACGCTGAGAATTGACAAAATTCAGAATTCGCTGCAATAAATTATTACCTGGAAAAACATTTGAGATATTCATTAAAAAACAGATCTAAAAAAAATCGAATTTTAAAATACAAGTGTTACTCTACATTGCTAATTGCCGCTCTTTTACTAATAATAACGGAAAATATCTGCATTGCTTCTCAATAAGTACAGACCGTTTGATTAAGAACTAGCAAATTTGTCATATTAAATCATACTAAGGCGGGTAGAAATGTGGAACTTGAGCCGAATTTTAATTAGAATCTTAATTAAAATAATTCAGATCTTGATTTGTTTTCTTGTAAATTTCCGATAACTATGCTGCCTTAAACAGACAACACCATTATTTTTTTAAAAATTGTCTTTTTAATGATACTAATAAAATTGACTAATAAATTTTCCCTGAATTTTTGCCAGTCTTTTAAAAATATATTTTGGTTACTTTTCAACAATACAGTTCCGTGTTGAAATAAAATTTCACTCATTTTCATGCTTTATGTATTATTTAATTGTGACTTTCTCCCGGTGTTGAAAATAAGGAAAACAGATTCTGTTTATCCATGTATTTTGCGCGAGGAATAAGAAATTGAAATGGCATTGCCTCAAAAGACACAACACGATATGAAATTGATGACCCATGTATTTAAGTTTTTTTAATGGCAGCATGACAGCATGTCATGGGACGAATTTCCATTAAGAAAGTTTGTGGACACAATTAATAGAATAGTTATAAAATTATTAAAGTTGCACAGTCTTAGTGTCTGTTTAAAAGTGATGCTTTCAAATACTTTCTTGCGTAAATTATGAGCATCAGCTCATATATAAGAAATTAAATACAACCATTATTTCCGGCAAGCCATTCGATCGGTAAACGTAGCCAGTCTTTTATATCTGAAGAATGAAAGGAATAATGATAACGCAAAAAAAAAAAAAAAAAAAAAAAAAAAACGAATGCATTTTCTTATTTATTGAAATACTCTTACAGAATAAATGAGAAATTCTAATTATCAGTATTACACATTAAGAATATGATAATGCTACAGCCATAGTAAGAGGTTTAATTATAATTTTTGGATAATATGCAGAGCTTTCCTACCACGGCATTCATATTAACTTCGAATACAGATTTTGAAACCATTAAAAAGAAAGAAGAAACTGCAGTGCTTAAGTCACCTGAACCAATAATATGATATCGCTAAAAACTACAAGAGCAAAAAGAATTACTGTGAATAAAATGAACAGGTTAGAATTTGTTCAAAAAGATGTTAACTCCAACTTTGTTACATAATATTAATGTATCGGTTTAAAACTATTCAAGGGCTACTTTGAAAACAGAAGCCATAATTTTGAATCATTATATGAATCATTTGAATCATTCATGTCGTCATATATCATTATATGACGACACTGAAACCGTCATCCGTTCTCAAGTAAAAGGACGTTTCTCGGATTTAATGTGCATTAGTACCATATTCGCAATGTTTCTTCTAGAGAATCGACTCCTGTACCAGCGGCTTTCTGGCAACGTTACCAAATCTCCGCCATAAGGCTCCAGATATTTTATATCAACGGAAGACCAGAAAAAATAATAAGTAAATCTATTTAACAAAATGTTTTGATAAATACATTGAATATCATTAAAAATTTAAAAAAAATTTCCAAACACTTTAGAACTTGAAATTGCTGTATTCTATAAAATACATAGTTATAATATTCAATTGATAATTTGTGTAGAAAATACATCGTGCACATTACAATTTGTATATGTAATTTAATAAAAAATAATTCTAAATAAAAATGTAAGAAATCGCAAAAACACAAATTTTAATTTTCGCATTTTTATTAGGATTTCTTTAGATTGAGAAATCAACCATAAAGACAATTTTCACTTTAATTACGGACTTTCGTTATAATGGAATTTTATAATATTAAAGCAGTATATTTTATAAATCATTATCTTTATTATAACACAGAGAAAAAAAATATTGGAAAGTTTTGAAAAATATTCAGATAGGTTATGCAAAAGGACATAACACAAATGAATGTAAAGAAACAAAATGCCGTTCTTCCCAAGTGTGCTTTTCAAAACTCAGCACAGAGTTTCAACAAGATGTTGCAAAGCAGTTTTGAATACTTCAACCCTATTGCATATCTCCTTCACTTTCAAAACGGCAAACACATAAAGAAACAAAACATAAAATGCATTCAAACGGCTGAAACAAAGATTCCAAACAGATTTCATAGAGAAATAGACATTTATTTTGAGATTTCTAAAAGAGTGAAAGTACTTCAGATTTCTAGAATATTTTTAGACGCCATTTTTTTAAAATGCTCCATCCGAGATCTGTTCTGAGTTTATAGATAAAGTATAGAGAGAGGAATCGTACAATATCTACACAGATAAAAGCCTCAAAGTTATGTACTATGCTAGAAATTTATCACGTTGGTATAAATTATTGAAACGCTAAAGAATCATTTAGAGTCATTTCAACCAATTACATTAGGCTACAAATGGCTGTAAATACCCTTTAAACTACGATAAGAAAGTAAACTTCTTAAAGGTTTCTATTCTTCTAAAAAAACCTTAGAAATGACCTATAGAATTGAGAATAGATTACAAATTATAGAGTAAGTATAAGAATAGAATCATACCATACAATGCAATGAATACCTAAAACTGATTTATAACGTTGCAACGTATTTAATATATTGCTACAAGTTAATAAAACGCTAAATATCAAAATAATCTTTCCGGTCTTAAATGGCTTTAATTTCTTTGAAATCAATGATGGGAAGGAAAAATTTGACCTAAATTTCAGAAGTAAATTGAAAGTTTTGCTTTTATCTTATATCTTTAAACGAGCAATTCTTGTATAAATTTCGGGGTTGAAATTTCTGACGATTACTATCCTTTTTTGTTGTATATTTTACATGAAAAATTTCACTTTAGAACAACATAATATGCGACAAAAAAGGCATTACTAAATGCCATTTTGATTCAATGAAATTGAAGCAAATATATTGATAGAAAGCAAATGATAAGTGTTACAATTTAATCAATGAAACCAATAAATAATTTTTTGCATTGCACAATATTGAAATCGGATTTCAATTATTCCATACAATTCTGTAGACTTCGTAATTAAAAAAATATATATTTAAGTAAAATGGAGTATCCTAGTGAAGCAGATAATAATATATTTCTATTATAGGCCGCATGTGAATAATTGGATAATAATAATGATTAACAACAGATCTAGCTCCAGAAGATAATATAGCAAACCATTTAAATAATGAATGAATTTGACTGCAACGGATTTCATAAGTTGACTAATTTCATGCAACATGTAGAGTATCAGTACTAATAATAAAGATGAATGAGAGTGTGTGAGTATTGGTACTCTACAGCCCAAACCGTTTGACTTTAGCACTAGTATACTGTGGAGGAAGGAAAGGTGCACTTCGGAGTAATTTTCTTTTGGAATTTTAATCACAATTTTAATTAATTAAAAATTAATCTGAGTTGTGACATTTTTCCACTATAACCTCAAAAACTATTATTGCACAAAGATAAAAGTTTACGCCGTTTCAAAATTTTTTAAATATAACCTTTTTAATGATATTAATTTAATAAGTGTGCGAAACTTTGCTGATTTTTGGTAATATTTAAAAAAGTATTTTCTTTGAATGATTTTTAACAATTCAAACCATTTTCATTGCTTTATCAAATATTTAATCGCGTGATTTTTCTTCCTCCAGTGTTGAAAGCTAAAGCATCAGGATTCTGTTTAGCATTTGTGTAGTTTCCAAAACGAATGAAAAAGGTGAAGTTACAATATCACGAAATTTATAACATAGATTAATCGAATATTTATATTTTTAATAGTGCTATGCTGTTATAATACTGCATCCCTCAGGTATAAGGTCACGTACACAATAAACAGACCTTAACTAAGACAGTTAAAATAACGCACTTTAATGTCAGACAGTTTGGTGGAATCATAAACATGAACTTATAAAAAAATGTTTATCTGAAATCAAATATTACTAATATTCCTAGCGACCCGGCAGGTCACCAGTGAAGACTAGGTTTTAAAAACCATGCATTGTGTTGCACCTATTTAGAATTTAAAGAAATAATCTAATATGACTGGGTACTATCAGCCGATGACTAATAATCTTTTTTTCTCTAAATGGGGAAGTAACATTCTTGTAAATGAATTTAATAATTTCAAAATGTAAATAATATTTTCTTAAATATTAATGATTATGTAATCAAAATAAAAGTAGCCTAATGTTGATAATTTAATGTAATGTTATATTCTTTTTTCATAACTATGAATATTTTCACCGAAACGAAGACCAGTCATCTTTTAAATGAAAGCAATAATTTTTAAATGTATCAAATATATTTAAGGGATCCCAAGGGCTTTGTATAGATAAAAGGATTAATAAAGCCAAATCTGTATGAATATTTTCATTCAATATACAGTGTGGTTATAATTAAACTTCCCCTGAAAAAGAGCTTCATACAATCCCTTACATTTATCCTTTTATCCCATACATTTATCCCTTCTTATTTTACCTCATACATTTATCCCTTCTTATTTTATCCCATACATTTATCCCTTCTTATTTCATCCCATACATTTATCCCTTCTTATTTTATCCCATACATTTATCCCTTCCTTTATAAAGAGCATCATACAATTCAAATGGGTGAACGGATTACAACGTAATTTGGCATATAGACTATACGCGAGATGGCCTCACGCAATTTCGAAAAAAAAAATTAGTTCCAAAATGTCCACCAGACGACGTCTTTTCCGGAAAAACGTTAAATTTAACACAATAAACCACCAAAACGGAATACAGAAACAATATTAACATTTATTCACTAGTTTCTGGCCACCTTGTCATCGAACTACATTAAGTAAAGGTAAGGAAAAAATAACAGTACGCTGTTTGAGAAAAAAAAAGTTCGGTTTGCAGAAACAAAAACAGATTAGTCAAAATTGCACAAGAGGAGCATTTGTTAATCGTGTCCAGGATTAAATAGGGAAAGGTGCTCCATGTGACCACCCTCATTCACTTGCAAAATTTCAAGTCGATGGACAGTGTATTCAACAGCAGATCAGTTTTGATGCTTCGCATTAGCATTGTTTTGATGCTTCGCACATGAAGCATTATAGAGTTCTTTAAGTCATTCAACGTCGCAACAAGATACCGTCATCATTGCAGCCGAAAACATCGACATAAAACATGACAACGATTGCAAGCGTTTTTTACCCTAACCTGTTTTACATAAAGCTTCCTCTTCTTCGCAAACATGCAAATCTCGACTTTTTTCCCCTAGAACTGACAGCTTTTTCTGGTTTTACATTTTATTACTCATAATTCTGGATTGTTAACATTGTTTCTGTATTCCGTTTTGGTCGTTTATTGTGTTAAAATTAGTTGTTTTCTGGAAAAGGCGCACTATGGTAGACATTTCGGAACCAAATTTGTTTTGAAATTCCGTGATCGCACCTCGTGTATAGTCAATATACCAAATTTCGTTGCAATCCGTTCACCCGCTTGCGTTGTATGATGCTGTTTATAGGGAAAGTTTAATTATAATCATCCTGTATATGGCAACGCGCTTGAACTTTTTTTTAAAGAGTGTAATATGAATTATTTATTATAAATGTCCCCATAATTTCCCCGCGATTAAAGATAGAAATATAATTCAAATTACAGGAATTGTCATTTCATTATCACAAATAAAGTAAGAATTAAAAGCATTTCGATGGATTAATTTCTTAAACTTTCTGAACTGAGTGGAGCTTTCCATTCCAACTGCCCTTTAACCTGAGTTTGTTATATCTCTTTGGAAAGCTCTCATAATTTGTATTCTTTTCTATCCACTTCCACTTCATATCTATAACCCTTGTTTGTGAGATTAAAGTACAAAATTGCCAGGGGAAGGGTAAAATTATATTTTCTTTATGAGTTCGAAAAGAATGAATTTTCGCCTTCAGGTTTTCCCAAGATAATTTTTCTAAAATATTACAGCTCTTAAATTCAAAATAAGAACTATTTCATTGATCATAATGTATTTCTCATAATTATTCTAATAATTTTATTTCATTTTTCTCTTCAGCAATAAAATCAATAAATTACAGCAAGAGTTAAAAAAAATTCAATCATCTTGTATTTTAAACAAAATATAACTATAAATAATTAAACAAATCTTTTCATAAGTAACAGATTTTAAATTCCAAAATATAACGATTTTAAGGTGCACAGCAAATAAATTTCCGAGATTTATACCAGTTCGTTTATTTCTTATTCCCCATAAAGCAATAATAATCAAAAATTTAAGTTCGAAAGAAATAAAATATTACTTATTTAAAACATATTTCATAATATTTCTAAAATAGAAGAAGGAAATAATGCTTATAATACAGCTTTTAAAAAGTTGCAGATCCAAATTTCCAAATTAGAATAATCTTAAGATTCATTGTGAAATACATTTCGCGTAGTTTTGTCATTTACTACTACCCATTCAGCATTGCAAATAATCAATTTCATAAAGAATAATGTATTCTAGGAGCAAATAAAACAATAATTGTCTTTCATTTTAAATAAAAAAGTGACAGCAACCACAGATAATCGAAACTGCTGAATTTTTAAATTACAATTCTAAATTTCCAACTGAAAGATCGTCTCATTCGGAATTATCCATTTATAAAGTCGAAAAATTACCCCCTTTCACCAAACACAAACTCTCTTATAATGTCAAAAAAATAAAGAAGTTCTTAACCAAATTCCAGTAATTTTTTTTCCCTTTTATCTGTTGAATTTTTATACGACAATATCACTTCGAATCCCTATTTCAATAAATATGCAAATGTCGTTGCAATGGTTTTCCTCAGCTTCAAATAAATTACTGTAAATAAAATCCATTGGGGCTGATACAACTCCCGATGACGCATTTTTCTTTTTAAAGAAAACTCTTTCGTGTTTTCCTTTCGCCATTTTTTTTATTTGTATTTTGTTTTGAATTTGCACCGAAATTTCAATTTATTAGGAAGTGACAGTCGCCGAATGGAGTAGCCGTAATTTATATTTGCATTTTCCTTTGATTATACTCCGAGTAACTGACAATACTTTCTGGAGTGCAACCCTTCCGTCTTTTGAATTGCAAATTAAAGTCGGGAAATTTAAAATTCACTCCCTCACCTTCCGAGAAGGAGTTTCAAGAGAGGAGTATTGTTTCCAACCAGTTTAAAAAGTGAAATCCAAAGAGGTTAACAGTTATTTATGAATAATTCTCGATCTTTTAAAAATATATTTCCCATAAATTATGACTAGAAAACAATAATAATTCCGGTATCAATTATCTGTAAATATTTTATCTTGCCAAAATATTATTAGAAATTAGTAATAATGATTTTTTTTTGAATAGTTTGTTTTATTATGAGGAAAAGAGTAAATAGATAACTTTAACCATTGAATATTGATTTTTAATTTTGATAAATAAAATTTGAAATCAACCTGGAAAGGGGTGTATTTAATAGGAAAAGTACTAAAAAACACATAAGAACATTTTTTTAAATGTTCAGAAAAATATATTGATGTATTTTTAAACCACCATGAAGAAAGATGATTCTACAAATCTTCTGCTTACAATAATACAATATTTGAAACATAAATAATATATCTCATTACATTACAAAACATGAAAATTCATGAAAAAATTATGTTTAGCATTTAAACATAAGGGATTATTGCATTGCTGTTATATTACAGCATTGCATCCGAAGGTAAATCTGCATCCGAATATGTTGATTATTATTATATTGCATCGCTGATATTATATTACTCTGTATTATATGACATGAACACTGTATGGTACACTTACATAGTGGAATTTTACACCTCAATCTGTTTCAAAATATAGGCCATGGACCAACGTCGACTTTTCGTACATCCATAGACGGCTAAGGATGACACGACTCTCTAGATTTAGTGAACTAATGTAGAATCGATTTTGCATATGCATGTATTTTTTATAAAAAGTAGTGATTTTTATTGATGTATCATAATAAAAAGCTACATTTTTCTTGCATAAATTTATCAGTATATACAAAAATATAAATAATATTTGTTACTGAACCAATATCAATTAAAATCAATGTAAGTTTCGCCCCCATGGGGACGTTCAACGTATACTAGGCCCCAAGAAATGCTTATTGCCAATTAAATTGGTCTTGAATCCAGAATATTTCAATTCCAAAGCCCATGCTCTACCACCAGCCCATAGGGTCTCCTTACGATTTAAGTATATTAAGTTCATAGAACATTTTTTTTCTTAGTCTTATATTCACGAAATGAATTATTCATTTATTGAGAAAGCGATTTTGGATAATTAGACAGAAAACTTTACTACAAACTTCCTCATTTCACTTCCAAGACTACCCCCTCCCCCAAACGAGGAAGGCCTTGTGCAATTTCTCTAGATGACTAATGCGAGGTTTGAAGCCCTAAAATAGCGCGTCGTTTCAAATCTCGCTGATGGCCAAAGATTTAAACTTATCCCCATAACCTCCCTTAAATGCAGAGTCCCAATAGTGTCACTTGGAATTAAAGTTCTCCGCGATAACTCATTAGGAATGTTAGTTGAAATGATTATTTGAAGAATATTAATTTCTCGAATAGGCTCGCAAATGAGACACCAGCGATTGCTGCATGCCCAAACGACCCAAATGTTCTGGTAATTATTTAGAAACGCCATTGAAAGATAATCCCTTCCCCGGTCGCTGCGATAAATTTGTTCAATGGTAATCGTTTGATCAAGCAATACGTTCTGAATTCCCGTCAGCAGATTCTTATTCCATAATTTAAAGCATGGTTCGCATTAAATGCAGACGTAGTGAGTGTAATATATATTCATATATTTATAGGTACCAAAATATTGCTATAGAATGGTTATTAAAAGAAAGATGGTTAACATTTTATTACTTTCTCGTATAGGTAGAAAAAAGAAGTAGTAGAGAAAGCATAATAATTGTCAAAATATTCACGAATATCTACATTTTAGGCCACGCTGAGTTCGAAAAACACATTTTTGGAAAATATCTGTCTGTGACAAAACTAACCCAGAAACGCTTTGAGCTAGAAAGTTGAAATTTGGTATATGGTCTTTTTACAGAATTTGCGGATCTCTGTTAAATTTTGAGCAAAAACCATTCAGAATAAGTGTGTCTAACCGGTTGTTCGAATATAAGTTAACACTAACATTACAAAACGAATAGAGCTAGATAAATAAAATTCGGTATTAATTTTAACATCTATTATGTAGACACCTAGCAAATTTTGAGTCAAATCCAATAAGGAATTGACCATCTGTCGATCCGTATTTTCAGAAACATGTAAACGCGATCATTCAAAAACGCAATGATTTAAGTATATCAAATTTGATAAGGGATTTTGTGACACCAGTTGCAGTTTTTTTCTAAAATTTTTGCTTTAATTTGTTGAGAAAAGCTCGTCTAAAACATAAATTAGATTTTTTTATACTATCAATTCATTAATAGCCAAATAATTCGCCAAGGATGACATCATAGTTTTAGTAAAATGCTAAATTCAGGCCAAAAGTTAATATTCATAACTATTTTAGACCAATGCAATATAAGGCATTCTCTGTATGACAAGTTCATTAGAGAGAATGTGCGAGAAAGTTTTGGGAAGACTACTCCAGTTGGTTTGTATTTGCTTTCAAAATCGTTAGGGTATGACATAGGTCAGGGGTGGCGAACCTTTATGGATCAACGAGCCATTTTTTCCAAAGAAATGTCTAATGAGGTATAGACGTGCAGTCAAATAATTTTGGCCTGTGATTATTGGGAAGATAATAACACTAAATACCAACAACACAAAACTCTTTATTTACTACGAAAAAATATATTTTGCACTGTGTAGTAGTAAATGTTTTAGTTATAAGTGCAATTGAAACTAAAGTAGCATTAATGTGACTCCAGTTGTTGCAGATTAGATGACAAATAATTTATATTAGGATTGTAAGATGTTCAGAATGCACGCTGAATTGGAGTCATTTGCCAAACGGTTTCTAAGTGAGTCTTTAATGTTATTCCTCTCTGAAAATGACTCGCAGGCATAGATGAAAATATGCTTAAATTAGAATGAGCCAGTTTCTTCAAACAGTTAAATGTTTGAATCGATTTCCAAGTTTCCAAAATTTTGTTACTGGCATTTTTACTTATGTTGCTTGTTAAACTTTCATTCAATTCCAACTTTTTCCTTGTTTCAATAAATTTTTGAATCCACATTGAACTAGACTGGAAATCAATCAGTTGCGTTTCAAATTCTTCGATTTCCAATCAATCGAATTGGGACAAATTCAGTTTAACAAATGAAGTCACATGCAAGCCGTTTTGCAAACCATTTTGATCGGCGGCGGGCCCAAAATATTGTGTCACGTACCATCCATGGCACGCATGTCACTGGTTCGCCGTCCCTGACATAGGTAGATAAGTGTGATGATACAATTATTTATTTTCTCTTATAGGTACTAAAATTTTAAAAAATGTAATTTTTGTTCAAAAAAATTACGACTTTTACGTAAGAATCTCCAAGTTTTAGACACTTTTGATTATCTAAAATATATTTTTGAATTTTCGTCTATTTATCTGTCTATCTACAAGTAACAAAATTTTAAAAAAATAATTTGAGTTAGAATTGTAGATGTGAGTTGAGTTTTGAACAATATCCATTGAAGTTTGTGTTTCTACCACTATAAATGTGAACACAAAAACTTAAAAATCCACAGAGCTTAATGTAAAAATTACTCGCATAATTTTATCATCAGAAATGTAGACGTTATTGTTTTCGGTTAAATCTGTCGAAGGATTGATAAAGTCTTATCTGTATGTATGCGATCGTAACTCAAAAATGCAATGAATTGATTAATGAATTACATTCTTACCCTTCAAAAATATGCCCCTGCCAGATATGTGCCTCAGAGCATTATTTTGAACATTAAATTAATTAAAAATTTAATGATATATTATCGTTGTTTAGCTATAAATTCCGAAAATATTCTGAAAAAATTACTTTTAAGCCGTTTTAAAGTTTAAAAATTTTTCTATATCAATTTAATTGCTACAAATTTATTTAGTTTAATTGTAAATATATATTTCCGTATATTTTACAACAATATTTTTACTGTTGTGAATGAAACCCAAATCGTTTTCATTAATTCGTCAAATATGTCATCACGTGATTTTCTTTGAATGTTGAAAGTTGAGAAAGAAAAATTTTATTTAATATCTGTGTAGTTTTTAAGAGATATAATGGGACTTAAATCTATTATAATAGTTCATATACATAATGGAAATAAAGGATGCAAATCTATTAAAATTACGTCAATTTGATATTTGTCACAATTTGGTTTTTAAAAATATGCGTTTCTTTTAAATATATACAAAGCATTAAGTTATGCATAAAAGAGTTAAGGCGCCGATTGACTCTAGGCACTTTTGTGATTTATTCATGAAGGATTATACAATTTTTTAGGTACACGTATTGAAATATATATACATCAAATATATAATAAATACTCTTTAAACATATATTATTTTTTTAAAAATTAAATGCTGTATAGTTTTAAAAATTTCAAAATATTCCAAACACCTTAATTTTTCATTTTTCATTACTTTTTCCTTATAACCTTATATAAATTTATTTCGAAGAAAACTGTGCATAATTTTGTAATTCCAATTAAATGTTAATTTTTTTAGAAATAGTTTTATGCACATCGAATTTTTATAAGAATTTTATGCTTTTCAAAACTAAAATTGAGTTTTAAATATCTAAAAAATCCCGAAATATAACAAAAATACCCTGTTTTCTTTTAATGCTGTTTCTTATGGCACTTGTCACGGACAATCCCGCTGTTACGAAGACAGCGATTTAAACCGGAGTTGGAACGTCTCTTGTTTTTATAGTAGCGGCAACTAAGGAAAAGAGTACGACTTTTTCACTCACGCATCACTCATTCCCTTGCACAAACCCTTTTTACAGGAGGGCGCATTCACACATCTCACAAAGAGAACAACAGAAGAATAACCATGCCCAATCCGGGACTCGTACCCGGGACGCCCAAATCACGGAGAAGACGCTCTACCCCTATCCCAGGACGCCGGCTCTTTCAATTCTTCTTTATTATCAATTTTGTTTAATTCCCTCAAAAGTTAAGACACCTGGAACATTTCAAAGATATTAAAATCTAATTCATTTTATGAAACGTCATTAAAATGCTCCGTTTTTTTTCCTCTATATTTTTCAATTCTTCATTTTATTGAATAATACACTTTATAAAGCTATTTTACTGGAATATAAACATATATTTTGGTGATGAAGCAATAAAAATAAAATTTCATATATCCGTTCATTTTTTTATCATATCATTTCAAAGTCCATTGACCCTTTAATTGAAATCAAACACAGTCAATATTTCCAGCGAAACAACTAGTCACCAAAGGCAGCTAGTGCAAAATAAATTCATTGCTATCTTTCCGCATCACTCCAACACCATTCAAACAATGATTATTACATAAATTGTGACGCAGACACTGCCAGATTGTCTGCTTCGGAAAAGATCATTCAACGAAATTGCTCTTATCTAACATTAGAGTGCACATCCACTTGAACGCAATTGCGAATCTCGCTTTCTAACCTCATTCTCAGAAGTTGCAACTAAATGGAATCTTCATTCTTGCGTAGGAACCCTTAACGTTCCGATAACCAGTTACAGTTGCAGAGAAGGGACAATTACCAAAAGTCATTCGAAATCTGGCAGCGGAATGAAAAATTCGCGAACAAGGTGGAACAATAAACGGCTGGCGGGAATCTGGGTTTCGAGATTATCGAAACCCGATCTCGCTCATGCAATAACCTCGTTTGAATCCTCGAACATAATCGCCTCTTAAGTCACAATAGTTTAAGTTGAGTTGAGTTGTCATTAAATGACAGTGCTGTTCTAAAACTTTCGAATGAATCCGGATTTCCATTACAGAGCCCATTACTAATGTTTTCTCTAGTGGAAAAAATTAATCTAGTTAATTACGCTTCACTTGTTTTCGAATATTTATGAGTGCTCTTTTCCCGTTTATTCAATTAACATTTCCGCTATGCTCGGCTGTTTGTGTTTATAATGGCGGATTTTCGTCGGGTTGCATTAAAACGAATTATCTCAAGTAGCAGTCATTTGAATAAAAAATACATTAGATGTACATATGACTGAAGTTTTTGTCTATTTTTTTAAATTTTATCTTTCATTATTCCATCAAATAATCGACTGTGATAAATTCAAAAATTTATCTCTCTATATAAATACGAATGCTTACTTGCATTTTTTTATACAAATTAAAGTTTTTGACGATCTTAATATAATGCATAATCATCAAAAGAAGAGTGTAAGCTCATTGTCCAAAAGTTAATTAAAATTTAGGCTATTTAAAATTAAGCAATATTTTCAAACATTTCAGCAATATCTTACGAAAATATTGCGTAATTTAAAGACCAGGGCTTATTAACAATTTAACAGCCAGGGAAGATAATATTTTGTGCAAGAAGGCTTATCGTTGCTAGTTTATTGAAATTCAAAATCTATGTTGTATTTTAAAATGTGACTATTTCGGGACTAAGAGTTTTAAATATATTATAAAATACTTCTATCTTTGTAGTTTTTCAAAAAATATATTGAAAAAATCCAACTATAAGACAAGAATATATAAGATAAAAGAAAAATTTGAAGAAATATGTTTTTGTTTTTTTTTTACTTTGGCTATAAAATAAGCAGTAAAAACGTTGGTTTAAAAAATTTATAAGACGAAAATTAGAAATGTTTCAGAAGATACAAATAACTTTAAAATGTCCAATAGGAGCACTAATTCGATGAAATTATTTATAAGACTTTTAAATTAATATTTCCCTATTTTTTTCTATTCATATCGAAGTTAATCGTATTTTCGGAATTTCGACTTAGAGGCTTCGAAATGAAACAAACACTTTCTAATTTAGAAGTTTATCAAATGGTTTATTCCCAATTTTGTAGACGACATAAGATATATATTGCATGGTTCCAGAAGGTAAGAAACAAACTGTATTCTATTGTCTTTAAATATTAGAGTATTGACTGAAAAATAACATGAATTTTTCAAATTTTATTGCGTTATGAAACATTACAATAACACTACAATATTTACATATGATTAAATTGATAAATCTAATTGAGGACATTCAGAACATATTGATGAATTATAATACCAAATTCAATAAAAAAAATATGTAAAAAAAATAAATTTTAATTTATGGCTTTTTTTTAACAAGATATCACTAAAATTTTAAATTTGCGTTTAAATGTAAATTATGTAAAAATAAATAATATAACAATAATACAAATAAATATTTTAAAAAATTAAATTGTTTTATAAAGAAAACTACCAAGAAATTACGAGTATTGAATAAATATTACTCGAAAATTTCACTAAAAAAATCTATTTTTAACGTAATAATTTCAGCTTTAAAATGCGATATGATAATAATAATAAGCTAATATATAATATGTAGATTGTATCACGAGGCATGCATCAATTAAAGATGGAGCAAACGATCTACATAGCAATTCATTCCGAGCTAATATATTAGACTGTAGTTATTTCTTGAATAATAAGGTGTTACCAAACAAAGAGTTTTTCATACTTTCAATTAGACTTTTCCATTAAAATCTAATGAGAGTAGTCACCTCGAAACTTTCTCACATGCTCTACAATAAGGTCTTATTCCCCTCCCTCAATATAAAATAGTATACTTTGAATAAGGCCTCGAATGAATAGCATGACATTAAAAAACAATAGTTACGAAATATAGATCTTTGGAGAATGCTTAAAACTACTACTAAATTTTCACGAGATTACAGCTATAGCTGTAGGATGCATACTGCCTTTTATTAATTTAAGTCATTGCGTTTATCAGTTATTGCGTTTTCATATATGCGAATGTACAGAAAAATAGACGGTGAAGCCTTTGACAGATTTGATACGGATGTAAGCTTTAGTTGCTAAATTTGTAAACCAAATACAAGGGTGTTCAAATGAAAAGGTAAGAAAAGTCGTAACAACATAATCGTTTACGTATTTGCCTATGCTGCTATGGGAGAAGGTAGCGAGACATCTAGGGATGTGATTAGATGAGCATGCGCAGAAGAGAGAAGAGGCTCTTATAAAGAGAACCGTCCACTTGTTAATTCCTCGAAAACAGAAGATACATTAACTCCGATTTGGGATACACTCCGAAGACTACGTAGGTCCATAGAGAACAAAAGACCGGGGCTACTCACGGATGGTGTGGTTCTGCTATAAGATACATATGTCTGAAGAATCACTCACACGGAACCCGCCAAGTTCAAGTGGGAGCAACTCGATCCTCCGCCCTACATCCCTGACATGTCGCCCTGCGATTTTCATGTGTTAGGTCCCTTAAAAAAACATCTGAAAGGGAAGCGCTTCAACTCGGACGACGATCTCAAGGACGCTGTGAAGGAATGGGTCTCGTCAAGGCCACAATAATTCTGGGAACAGCAAGGAATTCTTCGGCTTGTTAATCAGTGGGATCGTTGTGCTCAGGCCTAAGATGTATACTTTGAATAAAGTCTTCATTTATACCCACAGTTTCGTTTTGTACCTTTTCATTTGAACACCTATGCATATGCATATTTCTTCATTTGAACACCTATGTATTATGCATATTTCTTTTTTTCGTTTTGTTGTTATATTTCAATATTTTGTATACGATAAAATAATTAACGGAATTTTTAAGATTTTTTTCTCAAAAAGTTCGGTGCATATTTTTGTACAATATGAAATTTTCTCTCTTAAAAAATATGGCTTTTTATTGGCATCAGTTTCTTTCCATTCGTTTTGTTTTATTTAATTTCAATTATTTTTATAAATATCTCAATAATTTTAAATCATCTTTTCATTGTTTCTGAGTCTAAGCGCAAGCGCATCTAAAGTATAATAAAACCTATTATATATTATATTAATATTAATATTATATATTAAATAATTATAATAATCTTTATTAGTTCGTGTTTTCACTTTTATAATAAGTAGAAAATTTTGAAAGTAAAACTATGCCTAAAACATTATCATATTAAGATACTTCGTAATAGATCTTCGAATATCCTTTTTTTTCCCACATACGATGTATAGAGAAAGTATTGTAATAGTTAAAAAACTCGAACTCACATTTTCACGAATCCACTTATTTTAGAAATCTTCAATTTCGAAAAATAAGTTTTTAGTGTTATACCAATCTATCTGTCCTTCTGTCTTTGATCCTGATTATTCTAAAACTCTCTGAGACAAACAGATGAAATTCGGTACATGGACTTTAGACCACATTTGTAGATTTCTGTCAACTTTTGAACGAAATCCATTCAGAAATGGTAATATGTCTGGTTTTTCAAGTACAAGTGAACTTGATATCTTCAAAATATAAAGAGCCAGATCGAAAAAAAAACACAGATGTGGCAGGTAGAAGGTAGATTTTACAACAATTTTTCAACCAAATCTTTCAGACGCACATGGGGAAGGATCACCTCCTGACAATAGCGATCTCCAGTTACAGAACCTCTGTCGAAAACGTGGAGCTCAGTCCGCCCTTTCATCATAATGTCTCCCCAGACGACAACTCCAGGACCACAAAAACTGTCTCTTTCCGTGATGTTACAAGCGATTCCCAACTCCAGTTTATTTGGAGAGAGGTCGGGACACGGTTTCATCCCAGTAAATAAACTCTGCATGAAAATGTACTTTTCATTTTTCTTGTTTCAGAGATGACAAACGAAGAATACATTTTTCTTTGTATTTCATCTCGAGATATAAAAAAAAATGTTATTTGCTTAAGTTTTTACAGCATAAGTGCATAAATTATTTGTCACTTCATATATGAGAATAAATAATCCTTTGCAAGCTCCAAAATGTTACTTGCCTTTCTTTTCTAAACGTTAAAATCAATATTTTTCCATTAGCACAGCACGAGTCGTTGATAAGCTAAAATATTGGAAACAACGTGCCATAACTAAGCGGCGAATACCAGCAGACTTTGGTTCCAAGTAAGCAGGGATCTATTCATTATCAAGCATTATGTTGTCACAGAATACTGGAGATTATATAACAATGTGGTATAACTAACAGCCAAAAATTGGCTACTTCGCACTGGTGCCATGCCTACTGAAAATACCCCCAAAATCATCATACATCTGACAGATATAGCATTCGAACACAATCTAAACCAGCGAATTATGCTTATACATATAATATTTTTATATGTTGTGTATAATATATTTACCGATTTTTATGTACAGAAGCCTGGTCTATTGATATTTCTTCTTCACAGCTTAAGAATAAAAATAAATTAACTTTAATTTCACAATAAATTAACTTTTCGTCATTTTCCAGTAGTCCGGCATTATACAAATGCAAACATAAATTGTAACACACGCAGATTCAGATTACACTTCATGAAACAGTTCTCGTCGACTATTTCAGACAGCATATCCACTCGAACATATTCGCAAATGGGACTTTTCATATTATCCCGCTTTCTAGTTCTCAAAAGTTGCAGCTAAATCGAATCATTAATCTAGCACAAGAGCCTCTTAATGTTCTAAATAGCAGTTACACCTGAAGGGGGAAGGACAATTACCAAAAGTCAGTTGTAATCTGGCAGCAAAATGAAAATTCGTGAACAAGGTGAAACAATAAACAAATGGCGGGAATCTGGGCGTTCGATAATCTCGAAACCTCACTCTCGTTTAGGCAATAACCTCGTTTGAGTTCTTGAAAATAATCACCTCTCAAGTCACTTTAACTTAAGTTTACTTGAGTTACCAGTAAATGACAGCACCGCTCCAGAGTTTTCCAATGATTCTGAATTTCCATTACGGAGACTATCAGTAATGTTTCCTCCAAAAAAAAAAAAAATCTAGTTAATTGCAAATGCTTGTTAAGGCATGTTTATGAACACTCCTTTTCCACTTTATTTAATTAACTTGTTTCATAATTTCCAATGGCAGCTGTTGTAAACTCGGAGTAGCGGAATATTACATTAAGATGAATTCCGTACGTACAATGGCTTTTAATAAAAATCAGATGTTGGGAAATGAACCAATCAATTGATTTGCATTATTTTATATTATTTATTTATTTAATTAATTTTCCAATCGCTCTGGATTGTGAAAGGTTAATTTCAAATCTTATTGATATACTAGTTGGCATTGCTGCCGCAGAAGAAATAATTTTGGAACTATTGTTTGAAATTTGAAATAACTAACTTGTTTAACTAAAAATGACAGAAATAATATATTTCGATAATATATATAGATATTTATTTTCTTATCGACTTTGAATATATTCAAAGAAATTAAATGACATATAAAGTAGAAGTATCAATAATATTTTTTTTTTTTACTTTATTCTTCAAGTATACTTTAGGGTAGACAATAGTTTTGGTTTTGTTCATATTCGGAAAAAAAATTCGTGGCTTTCCGATTCGTGAGCATTCAACATACAACTACCCATGTAAAAAACATGGATTTTCTAAGTTCAAAACAATAATTGGGCAAAGTTTTATCGCCATCTGATGAAAAGTACGACAACGCATAAAATACTAATAAATAAACTCTAGTTTTTATATATTAGATATAAAAACTGTACTATGCCTATAGCTTTCGTGCAAGTGAAAGCAATAAATTGGCGAAGTTTTATCACAATCGGATGAATGGTACGGCAGCGCATAAAATACGAACAAACAAACATTCATTTTTATATATTAGATTATGGCTGTAAATTTAGTATAAAAATAGCAAACCATATTTGAGAAAATTTGCCCATGGCTTTATTTGAGTGTTTAATTACTAGTGAATATATGCTGGAATTCCAGTATTTAGCGATATTAGTTAATTAACTTATATAATTGAACGAAAAGTCTTCCCATAATTTCACTTCGTGCATTCAACTTGTTAAAACTTTATCAAAGCACAAGACAGAAAAAATTACATTCGGTTTATTTTTTATTGCAATTATTTGTCGCTAATGTTATTTAATATTTATTGACCAGTTCGAATTAATTTTTAAGTAAAATTATTTTTATTCAATCAAAATATGTTTCAATCCTCTTGTTCCAAGTAGATTTTCTTTGCTTCGCATGTAAAATAATTAAAGGCTGGTTTCTATAAGAAATATAAAATATTGAGAACAATATTAGTTCATTTCTTAAGTATCTTATTCGTTTACTTTATTCAAGTCAATCAAACAATACTTAAGCCATATATTATCTGAATTATATTTTCAGCATATATCTCAAAAAATACTATGAATATATTATCTGATCTGAAGTATAAATATATTATCTGATTTTTTAACATAAATTTTAATTGATCATGAATATGTGAATGGAAATCTGACAACTTACTTTTGGAATTAATTATTCAAAATTCTAGAATAATTTCTGCATTTTCGAATCAGTTCAACTTCTTATTCACTTACAGTTTATTACATGAAACACCATAAGAACATTGTCAGATCATTAACTGGGGAAAACTTCGTTTAACCATTTGAACTCTCACGAACTACAAAAATTTGCATTCACTTGAATGCATTCGCGAATTAAACTTTGCACATTATCTCGCTTTGCTGCCCCGTTCGCTGAAGTTGCAGCTAAATGGAATCTTCATTCTAGCGTAAGCGCCCCTAAGTGCTCCAATAACCATTTATAGTTGCATCGAAAACGAAAATTACCAAAAGCCATTTCGAATCTTACAGGGAAATGAAAAATAAGCGAACGAGGTGAAAAACGATAAACGAGCTGGCGAGAAATCTGGAGCTTCGATAATTTCAAACCTTTATTTTTTGTTCATGCAATAAAGCCATTTGAATCCTCGAATATAGTCGCCTCCAACTTTTGGAACTTGAGTTGGATAAGGTTATCATTAAATGTAAGCGCTGCTAGAGAATCTCGATATAATTATGGAGCTGAATATACCAGCAACAATTTAATATCACTCTCCTAGTGTGGAGAAAAAAGAAATGGCTTAATTTAGTTAATTACAAGTTGCTTGTTACAGAATGTTTATTAGCGTACCTTTTCCACTTATAATTAACTTCTTCAACCTCTTCATATACTTGTAACTGTGTACTCAGATAAATGCAACACTTCGTTAAAGCGATTTCCTGCAATAAGAAACTCTGGAATAATGTACAGATGAATTAATTTATTTTTATTCTAAAAGTAGAACATAATATAAAATACTTATGTTCAATTTAATAACTATAGAAATTCGAAGAAATATTTTAATGGAAATGATATATGGGTTTTATTGAATATTCAAATTTTGCTATTTATCTATGTTCCATCTTGAAGACTGCTTTTCTCCCTTTCCAGCTGTGGTTGCCATGGAAGCAGCGCATGCGCAATTTGTTCTAGAATTTTGATATGTTTTTTTAATACTTAGCTATTCAGATTTATAATGTCTAATTAGAAATGTACGGTGAATATCGTGTTTTCATGTCCATTAATAAATGTCATTCTATGTATAATGATACTTTTGATTATTGAGAATTAGAAATTAGATATAGATATTAGATAGATAATTAAAACCACTGAACAGCATAATAGATTTAGAATGGCGGGATTGCATTTAGAATTATTGGTTGAAAGCTCTGTCGCCATAAACATCAACAATCTAATTGAATATCCTCAAAAGTATTGCTAGTAATTTTTTTATAAACCTTCCTTGTGTGGCCTATTTTCTGGGAGATAATTTTGATTTTTCAAACTCCAATGTAAATTCAATGTATGTACAAAATGAAGTAATTAAATTGCAAAAAAAAATTACGATTCTGTAATATTGATTTCCTACAATATCCATCGCTGAGGAGAGAAACTGGCAGGCTTTCTCATGGAAATTAAATGAATGCCAGTCAATGATACTTGCCGTCAACAAAAACTTTAGTGGCAAAAATGAAAGTTCTAGAAAATACATGCGTTATGGAGATATCATTATCAGGAACTTAGTCTTCTGAATTATTCCATACCTTGTCTGTAAACTTATATAAAGGCGGCATCCAAAACGAGTCAGTCAAGTGAAATCGTTCTTTTAATTATTAAAGCATCGCGAGTTGGTGCGTCTATCATCACTGTGCTATTTGAGTTATTTAAGTAGGGATTTGTTATTTGCTCATGTGTTGTTAATTTCTTTTATTATTGTTATTTGTGTATATTTTGGCTGTCTTTTTGTTATATATTCTAAGTGCTTTCCGGAATATCTATAGAATAGAACGTCATCTTCCATTATTCAGCACATCAGAATTCTTTTCCTCTTACCCCACCGGACAGGTTTCTTCGTAATGATTCGATAAAACCTCGGAAATCATGACTTTGGTTGATTTTTCTCTTATCTGTACCTATTAATAGAAAGTTTAAAAAAATCAAAACAATCCAGAATATAGAATATATTAAAACTTTATAGAAATATAGATCAATAAACCAAATATAAAAAAGCTCTTCAAAAATTTAAAATTTCCCCCTCCTCAAAAAAAAAAAAAAAAAAAAAAAAAAAAAAAAAACTTTTTTTGCTAAAAATGAATTTTATTCAATTTATTTAATAACTATTAAAGTCTGTCAGTAACATGCGTTTTAGAAAATAATTATAAGGTGTTTAAACCATTACGGTTTAATACAGTTAACATTGTTTCGAAATAGCCAAATATTTTTGACCGGGCTTTAAAATTCTTGTTATTATTAAACTTCATATTTAATTTTTTAGCGGTGGAAAAAAATGAATTTCTGCACTTTTGAGAGCTCTAAAAATAATTCTTAGAAACAAGTTCTCAAACGTAAAATAAATTTTAATTAAAAGGTTGAGCCTGTGTAAGAAATTGTATTGTTTCTTGAGTTATTTTCATTTGTCAAAATATTGAGATATTAATTCATGATCTATAAAAAAATAATGACAAATTTTTACCTTCGGCAATCGATTGGTTCAGGAACTTTTTTTTAAACTTAATATGCTTTGTTTAAGCATCAAAAATATGCTTTCTTCTTTCCTTCTTTCTGAATCCCCATACATTAAATACATAGACGTAAGCGGATCAAGAAAAAGTTATCATGATTGAAAGAATTAACTGCGCTATTGGTTTAACATTCACGAACTTAAAGAAGTTCAATTCTCTTAACAAATACTATTGATTTGATATAAATATCAGTTGCCAAAACCTTTCTCTCACAGATTTTGATGTGATGATGAAGTTTCTGATGATGATCCAATGATTAAAGGCTGGGTTTATTATCCTTTGAGTCAGTTCATGCCTATTCAAGAGATCTCTCAATATTTCTCAAACACTGTAGTTCAAAACCAAAATCACATTTTAGAATTAGTTTTCTTCTCTCTTTCTGCCTTCCCTTCCCATCATTCAGATGTAAATTGTAACCAAAAACGCGAGAGAAACATCGTCAGATCTTCCACTGCAAAATATACTTATTTCCTTTATTCCAGCATGTTCACTATTAGATGATATTATAATGTAATAATCAACGGAAGTGGTCTCCTCAGAACTTTCGATAAAAGTATCACTCCAAGAACACTTTGCATAGTTATGGTGTACAATAGTTACGAAACAGTAACCTTTGAAGTCAATTTAAGGACGGAGGGGGCTTGATAGCAAAGTCTCAGTTTCGGAACTTAGTTTCAAGTACGAACCGTAATACCACCGATGAACCGTCGTGTAAGTGGATCTGCTGCACGTCAAATCCATCGGGGCCAAGTATCCCCCTGCTGGCGTGTATGTGTGGAAGCTTGGCGAGGGGATGTGTGTACCAGCTCAGGTGTCGTCCTAGTTATGTGACCACTGTTCAAAATTACGAGATCCGTCCCAAAAATAGCCCGACTGTTACTTTAAAACGGGACATTAATATAACTTGGCGTGAATGTAGCATTTTTACTAAATCTATCGTGTCATGATCGGCGAGTGTTTTGGCTATTAATATTATTTTAAAATCGAATTTGTGTTTTAGATGTATTTTTCCCATTCGATTGAAATAAAAATTTGACACAAAATTACATTTGTAGTTAAAAGAATTCCATACCATATTTTATGTATTTGATTCCGTTTTTGAATTATCATGTTTGCATGCTTCCAAAAATACAAATAGACAGACAATTGTACCCTTATTGGATTTGGCTCAAAATTCGATAGGAGTCTAAACTATAGATGTTAATTCCGAGTACCGAATTTTATCCATATAGATCTCTTCGTTTTGTAATCATCGTGTTAATTCATATTCAAAGAACTGGACAGACATAATTTTCTTTGAACGATATTTGCCCAAATTGGTTAGAAATCCAGAAATTCGGTATAAGGAACGTATATCAGATGTCATTCGTCTAAATCAAAGCGTTTTTGAGTTATCTTTATCACAAGCAGACAGAAGGGGAAATATTTTCCGAAATTGTGTTTTTTTAATTCAGGGAGGTTTATAACGTGGAGATTCGTCAAAATCTCGAGTTCGAATTTTTTTGCCGATTACTATACTTCTCTATACTAAGTACACTAGAAAGTAAAAAGTGAGAGAAACATTGTCAGATCTTCCATTGCAGAAAAGATCATTCAAAAGATAAGTTACAAAATATATTCTAAAATTAATTTTTCTCCCATTTTCGGCATGTCTATCATCAAGTGATATTATAATGTAAAACTCGAGAGAAACATTGTCAGATTTTCTAATACTGAAAAGATCTCAAAAGATACATGATCCTATCCCATTCAGAAGACACATCCACTTGAACGCATTCGCAAATGGGACTTTCCCCCCATTATCTTGCTTTCTAGTCCCATCCTCAGAAGTTGCAACTAAATGGAATCTCCATTCCAGCGTAAGAGCTCGTTAATGTTCCAATAACCAGTTACGGTCGCAGGAAAAGGATGATTACAAGAAGCCATCCTGAAATCTGGCAACGAAATGAAAAATTCGAGAACAAGATGGAGCAATAAAGGAATGGTGGAAATCTGACTCTTCGATAATCTCGAAATCCCATTCCAGTTCACGCAATGACTTCGCTTGAATTCTTTAACATCTGCAATTCACCTTGAGATATTAGTATACGGTGGTTCTGTTAGAGAGTATTCGAATGTTTCTGGATTCGCAATACAGAATCTGTTAACAAAGTTTTTTTTTTTTTCTCAAGCGAAAAAGAACTAGTCTGGTTGACTGTCAATCATATGCTTGAGCCAATCAGTTTAAATATGTTGTTTCCAAATAAACCTTTAGCCACTTTACAAATTTTTTGAATCAGCGATATGTTGGAATGATTTATCAAATGCCGGATAGATTTTAATAAAATTTTTTGGTTGGTTTTTATTGTTATTTGGTTTGGTTGGCTAATACATTAATATTTGGATTGGTTGGTTGATATATTAATATTTGGTTTGGTTGGTTAATACATTAATATTTGATTTTGTTGGTTGATATAATAATATTTGGTTTGGTTTATTATTTGATTTTAATATTTGGTTTGGTTTATTATTTGATTTTAATATTTGGTTTGGTTGGTTAATATATTAATATTTGGTTTGGTTTATTATTTGGTTTGATTTGGATTGGTTACTATAATATTTGGTTAAGAATATTTGGTTTTGTTTGGGTTTGGTTATATACAGATTACAAAGTTAATACATAAAATATATATTATAAGTAGGCTAAAAAGACCTAAACAATTCATAATTCTAATCAGGATAATTATGAATCACCTGTTTGAAGTTTTTCATAAGTCCCATTTTTAGTCATTTGAACTATATTGTACCTCGATGTCAGATATTAGTTGAACTATACATTAAAACGATTATTAACTCGTAATATTTTGAATAAAATATATTTGATTATCGAAATGCGCATTTTTAATAATAAAATACATGCATTAAATCGCTTAAGAACATATAATATATAATAGTATATTTTACAAAATTCTAATACAATGAAATATTTACTTTCTTTCCTTTCGATTTTTAGCAGATTGATATGAGCGAGGATAGAACCTTGGACCTTGTGGTTCACAGCCCAGTAACATAACTAGGATACAAAAGCTTGAAATGCGCAGGATAGAACCTGGGACCTTGTGGTTAGCAGTCCAGTAACATAACCAGGATACAAAAGCATATGCTCGTGTAGCGTAGTTGTTAACTGGCTTATATGCTATTCACTACAGATTCCTCATCCTTTGGATTTAGAATGGTGATATTATAGTCATAAAAGGAGTGTGAAAATATAATAAATTGCTGTATAATGCATATCCAGATCTTTCACGACTTTTCCTATCAACAAATTCGGTTATCGTTCCGGCATTACATACGAAAAAAAAAATATATTATAAAATTCTGGAGCTACATCGATACAGCATGAGAAGGCAAAATGCATCAATGAGAGTTCAGAATAGAACACAAAACATTTGCTTGAGCATGATTTCTTAAGCTTTAAAGTCACGATAAATGCTCTTCTTAAAAACTCGAGTTTAGAAAATCCTAAACAAATTTGGGTTTAAACTGGAATAACTCATCTTTGCAGGCAATATCTGCAGTGAAATTTTAGGAAGGTTAAGATTGATGAAATTTATATTTAATTACTTAGATCTCGAGCAATATTTTTTACATGTATAATATAGACAGATAAAGAGAACATTTAAACAAAATACTTGAGCAATTTCAAAAGGATTTGAACCGCAAAGAAATACATTATGGAAAGGCTTAAAATTTCTGCCAGTCGAAAATTTTCATTTCCCACAACTGTCTTTCTATAGATTCGAGAAAAAGGATTAATATTATTGAAGGAAATATTACCTCATCATAACGTATAGCATTTTTACTAAACATTTTAATAGCTCTCCTTCTTTAGAATATATGATTTAATAGGACCATTTCTTGTCCATATACAATATCAATGGTTAATCGGTTTTGTATAAGGATGACATACATTTTACTAATCTGTATCAAGATAGAAAACAACTCCCATCATTTTCTAGATTTCTGAAAAATTATTTTAAGTTGACATCCTTTTCCATTAAAGAGGAACTTGAATACAGGAAAACATTTAAAGTTTCAATTTCTATGAAAATTACTTACATATTAAATAGATTGTTGATAGTTATTATTATTTTTAAAGAAATTCAAAACTTGGGCTTTGTTTGAGACAATCTATGACACCACAATAATGTACCTTCTCAACGATGTAACATTATAATAACACAGATTTTTTTTAAATCGTGGGATTATGATAAAATAACGAACCCTTTCTGGAACTAATGAACAAAACAATAATATATTTCTGTGTTTATAAACATGATAACTGAAATGCGTTTTTTTTTAATAGATGAAGTTTGATAATTGATCTTTACACCAAATTCGCATATTTCATCAGATTTTGAAATAATTCCATACAGAGGAAGTCTATAGCTACAAAATGTATAGAGCTAGATAAAAATAAGATTTAGTGCGCATATTTAATATCTAAACTGTAAATCCGTATAAAATTCTGATCCAAATACATCTAAGAATTGACCGTTTGTTTGCACTATTGCATGCATGTAAATGCGATAGTTTAGAACTATAATAATTTAGATAAATGAAATTTCACATGATATCTTGTGACTTCAATTGTTATTCTGTGTCAAATTTTGGCTTCATTAAGTCGGATAAAAAGTATCTAATACACATATTCGATTTTCTAGTACTTGTATTTTTAATATATTCCAAATATTTATCATCAAATATTTGGAATAAGCTGTTTCTTAATTATTTTTCGCCAATGGCATGCGGTTAATTCACAAGTATCTGTTTTCTTTCCTATAGTACGAAGCACACAACTCTCATGTGCGAGACTGAAAATAAAAATCTGAGTACATAAGGCATTCATGATTCATGATCATGAGAATGGGGAAGGTAATAACAATTTTGTTACAAAGCATGCGAGAAAGTTTCAGGGAGACCATTTTCTCTCGCTACTTTTGTTGCTAAATTATTTTTTGAAATTCATATCTCCACGCCTTCCCCAATCTGTATATATTATTCCGCTTCGTTTCGCTCTTTAAATATATCTTCAAATGTTTCTATGCAAGGAAATGTGTTTTATAGCCACTCAATTATTACTGCTCAGAGAAATGAAAATTTTATAAATCCTTCATATATCAAATTAAACAAATATGCAGAATAATTACAATGTTGAAATTTACGTTGAAATTATTTTAAAAATCCAGAAATTTCATATTTTTTTTAAATCGAAAATACAGCAAAAAAATTGTACGAGCAAAACTTATACATAAATCTTTCCCTTAGTTCACAATAGCTACTCAGAACAAAGAAAATGTCACGCACCCAGGAGCTCCGAGATCAGAAGTAGTAAGTGCTATCAAACCATAAAACTTAACTGATGTAAAATAACTCCCAGAAATGTGACAATTCTGGAAAACAGCCAAACTTCTAAAAGAGAGAGGTAGAAGTTCTTTGGAACAAAATACAAAAAATTCATTTCTTTAAAGAGCAGTTCTAAACCTAGAGTCCATTGCACCGTTCTTGAGGATGGAAAAGGGCAGTAATTTTAAGTTTATGTAACTGTCAGAATGTGTCTCTGGCAGTACTGTTCCAAGAAATCTTTCTCTAGTTGAACT
>JAPMOR010012701.1:0-59617 GCA_026543865.1 Argiope aurantia | reverse complement strand
GACAAAATTAAAGATGAAGAGCACTTTATTATTTCTAGTAACAAAGAAATTCTGGATTTTCTTAAAGATAACAACATTAATAAACTTAATACTTTTGATTTCGAAAATTTGTACACTAATCTACCTCATGAAAAATTAATAAAAGTCTGCACTTTTGTCTATGACGAATATTTAAATGAAGATATCATTCCTAAAAATAACTGGCTTGAGTTATGCAATTTTAATATTACTGAAAATTACGTTTTTAATGGTATTAACTTTTATAAACAGGTTAAGGGCATTCCAATGGGAACGGCTTTCTCAAGTGCTTTGGCTAATATTTTTCTACATTACTATGAGAAAAAAATAATTAAATATAATTTGATAAACGGATGGAGATATATTGATGGCCTACTTCTGATTGACTTCGACAATACTAATATTGTAACTAATTGCTATCCAAAAGATTTAATTCTAACAGAAACGAATAAAAATCAACTTGAAGCTACCTTTCTGGATTTAAAAATCGGAATTGATAATGATAAAACATTTGTTGGTATTTACGATAAAAGGGACGAATTCAACTTTAAAATAACAAAACTATGTAATTACCATTCGAATCTAAACTCTAAAATCTTCAAAAATCTAATTTTCTCACAAGTTAACAGGATAAAAAAGGTTTGCAATAATAAAAACTCCTATATTGAAGCATCAAACCACTTAATTAATAATTTAATTAAAAATGAATTTCCCAAAAATTACTGTAATGTCAATTTTTTAATTAAACAAGGTATGGTTTGGGATTAATCCTTTTGGCTTAAATAAAAAATTAGAACTTTCCTTGCTTTTTTTCACTCAATAGGTGGTGCTGCGAGCTTACAATTTTTACCTAAATTGCCGTTAGCTTTGTTTTTAATGGGCGGGAATCACAATCGTAAGCTTGGGATTTTCTGGAATGTTATAGAAGGTATCTTCTGCCTTTGCGTTATATTTCTTACCTTTTGGTTATTTTTTCTGTGTTTAATTTGTATGTTTTTTGGTATTTTGGTGTTTTTTGTTAGTGTATTTTTACTTATTAGTAGTTTTTCTTCTAATTGGTTGTTTTGTATTTTCCTTTCTGTTAAAATGGTATATCTCTTAGGCCTAATTTCAGGGGATTTTCGGGTCACGAAGGAATCATTATTAGACGTTTGTCTTAATTTCCTTTACAGAAAAAATCCCTTTTTTGAATCCCTGCCTGAGGGTGACCCTTGAAAAAGTCTTCAGGCCGGATTCTTCCTTTTTTAATCTTTTTTAATATTTTTATTTGGTTTTTTTGTTTTTCCATTTTACTTTATTTTTATACTTTTGTATCAGTTCATCTGTGTTCTAGAAGTAGCAGCATTTGCGCTCTCTAAATACTATGAAGTTTTTTACCTGTTCCTTTTTTGGTGTTGTTTGAATAGATTTTATTTTTTGTTGTTGTATTTTTTGTTGCGTTTTTGAAATTGTTTTGCTTTCGTTGTCAATTTAGTTTAGTTTTCAAACTATTTCTTGCTTTTGATTGGTTACTATATATATATATATAATCTTCAAAAATAAAACATCCTATATTTACATGTTATTAAACTTTTTCTCTATCTCTTATAAATAAGTTACTCGTATGATAATTGCTTTTCAGACAAAAAAACATAGATTTATTGTTCTTGAATGCAATGTCTGCTGATAATAGAGCAGATTAAATTTGCATTAAATTCCACTCATTTAATACTGTTAAAATTAAGAAAACTTGGTATCTGACCTGGATGAAGAGTAGTCAAGTTTGGCTGGCTCAGTTCTACGCTAAGGTGCCACTTGTTTCTTTGTAATATTTTTATTTTTCGATAAATGTTTTTTAAAGATTTAAATAATTATACCGCTCTTTATATTTTAGGTATCAGAAGAAGAAATTTACTGAAATTCAGCAATCACAACTTCCAAAGTATGTTCGAAAAAAGAAAATAACGCACAGACAAAGAGTAGAAGCCAGAAATGCTGAAATTCAGAAAAAGAGTAAAAAGAATTTAAGAAAAGAAAAAATTAAAAAGAATTAAGAAAAGAAAAATTAAATTATTTCTGTATAAAGATAATTATTAAGATGATGTACTTCTGGTATTAACTTTTTAATAAAAGTGTTTTCATTTAATTTATTTTATATAATAATAGTTATTTGAATTTTTTTTCAATATAAATTTTGGCAATACTTGTCAGAAATTTTATTATGCCATAGAAGATGATTTTCATACATTAATTGTCATAACACAATGGAATTTATAATATTTGTTAATGCAATGTTAACATAATTTTACTTACATGACTAGGTTTGAATTATTTTGTACAGTGAATTTATATTATTTTATTTATTATTTATGAAATGTCATATTTCAATTGCTTGTTCTTGTTTTGTTGCTCTAGTTAATTATGACACACAAATAATATAGCAAAATTCATTTTTTAAACTCCGTTTCAGCTAAGATTTATTTTTAATTTTATAAATTCTGCTACTGTAGAAAAATGCTTGATTGTTTTGGAGCAGGTTTTTAAATTTTGCAGTATGAATCTATTTTTCAATTGCATATTTAGTGTATCAGTTCATTTATCAGACTGATATATCATTCAACAAAGTTTTAACAAATAAAAGTTATAAAGTATAAAAGAAAAGTTTCTGTGATAATCTCCTGTTATTCAAAATAAAAGAATAATTTAAATAGGTAATCAATTTATTATATTTTTTAAATAAAAATTCACATGTAATTGTGATAATCAGAATTTAATTTTAAAAAGTTATCAATATCTTTCTATAGGCTATAATTTAACTTACAATTTAATTCTGAAACTGAATAATTTTGCAGACACTTCTAAAGGAAAGGTCTGAATAACTCAGTTTAATCATGAAACCAAGTAATTTTGCAGATTCTTCTAAAGGGGGAGGGGAATAAAAAACAAAAACTGAATAATTCAATTCAATGTAAGCTGTGCAATCCTTTGAAATTCACCAATCTCGTGGCGCCATCTGTTGATAAAAACGTGTTTAATATATATATAAAATTATTGATGCTTTTATTATTTCTAAATTCGTGGAAGTTTAATATGAAGTATTAATCTCTTTTTTGTTTAATGTGTATTAATTAAGTATTTTCTGTTTTAAAAACTTAAAATTAGTTTTAATAAATGTCTTGCAAAATGAATTTTTTTTCAGATGAAATATAATGCATAAAATATGTTCTATTTCCCATCCCCCCTCTCCAATCTACATATTTAATAAAGACATATTGTTAGCGAATCATTCACTAAAATTTTGCACCCATTTGATAGGTATGTTTATTATTCGATACTATGTGAAAAGCAAATAAATCCCTCTTTAGATTTTTGAAAATGAAATGTGTTGAGATGCAGCATCAAACAGTAATAATTTTGTCCTATGAAATTTTAATCCATTTCTATTTTGTAGCTTAACGAAATCTGAAATATCTGTTTAAGTGGGAATTTTGCCAGAAAAATAAGCTAGTTTTTCCTTCGTTTTTTTTTTAATTCATTAAAAAAAAAAAGATATGTGATATCTTTTGAACATATTCTTAATGTTTCTACCATATCCTCTAATGTTTTCATCAAAATTTAGAAACTAATGTCTTTATGGACTTTATATGGATCATAAATCATTAATTCTCATGTTTTTTTTAAATTTTTAATTAATACATGGCTTTTTATAATTCATGGTAGTTATGATAGGAGGTGAAGGAGCACAACTAAGGAAGCATAAATCAAAATACAATGTATGCTTGGAACAAAACTTGTAAAGCACTTGCCAGCGATTCGACTTGTGTTAATTCGAATTGAATAGACGAGTAATATGCTATTTATTAGGGCTAGGTAACTTTAAGAGAGGAGAAAATGGAAATAAAGAGATAGAAATTTTCATTTCCCTATAACTCCCTTACTATTGAAGATAGACAATTCAAATTGGATGAATTAATTCCTCATCAGGAACAACTATTACATTGATTCTTTTCAAATTTCAACTTTTATGTTGGTATTTTTCGATAATTGCTATACTTTTTTTTTTTTTTTTAAAGCTAGGGATTTGAAAATGATTTTCAACCCCTAATTTAGATTGCTTATCTACCAAAGCTTATGACATCTAGTAGGAAACACATCCGTTGGATTCTCTATCATCTCTAAAAAATTAGACTCCTATAAAAATTAGAGGTGTAATTATCGGAGAGATGGTGAAACTTTATTAAATCGCTGAACATTTCTTTTAACTTCTAAGGAATGTTTGCTATCGAAGAAACGCTCAATACAAAAGTTCTCCATTATTATGATGGCATAATTTTTCTAATTTGAATTGCTTTCAATTTTCGATAGTAAGAGAGTTATGGGGAAAGGAGAATTTCATTTATTCTATCCACGTTCATTGAGGTGGATGGCCCATCTGAGAACTCACCGAGATTTTAATCATTCCTACCACATACAGAAAATTTCTCTAATTATCATGATCAGAAGATAACATAAGAAAAATTTCAGAAAAGCGCCCTCTAGAACTTCAATGCTTGAGTTCCGAGCTCACATTACATGTTAATTTGAGCGTATTTAGTAATTTCCTCATTTTCTTTTTCTTGGAAAGTTCTTTGTAAATAAAGTGTAGTTCTGCGAATTTAAATTCAAAATTTTTCTTAACTTTAAGATTACCAAAAATATGCACTACTTAAATCTACCCGAGCGGAGGATTTTCATATGATAAAATTTTCATTCTTTACTCAACTTTTCAGGTCATGAATATATGCCGATTATATATTCATGCATGAATATTTAATCGGCAATTCCAGAGGTGTCTTCTTCTATAGATCGTAATTAAGTTCAAGTCAATGTAAATTTTGATACGTTGTATCAAGGAATTTCATTCAATTTATGTGGAACATAGAGTCAATTAAAAAAAAACTCACATAAATCTTATTGATGATTGAAAAATGAAAATTTGAAATGTTTCTCTAATTTCATCCGTTGAAATGTGACAATTCTCATCGATTATGATTTGTTTATCGTTAATCAAAATCGATTGATATAAATGGTCATCTTTTCGATAAAAATCAGCCGTAAGAAATAAACCAATTCCGACAAATGAGTTATAATAACCATAATCTCTTTTATGTCTTTATAATTATCAATAATTGCTTTTTTGAAAATAAATTAAAATGTAGTGCAAATTCTGTTTTTTTCATTTTATGATGAAAGACAACTTCAAATAAAATTATGCACAACGTGTTTAAAAAGAATTCAAATTATCAGCCAGTTACCATTAAATGAAACAAATCGCATTCATGACAATAATTATTCAAAAAGATCGGTAATGTTTCGTTTGTAAAAACCGCAATTGTTTTTGCTGTAATCTATTAACATTATGTCGATCTAATTTAAACAAAAGCTATAACAGCGAATAAGGTATTTTATAGCAAATAATTACGATTTAGAAGTATGCCGAAATAGTTTATTTCGTTGATTTCTTGAATAGATTTCTCATCTTTTAAAAATAACATTCTTATGATTTTCTGACAAATATCTAATGTTAATTTTTGTGGGTTTTTTTTTTCATTTTCCCACCCTTTTTATACGGAGAATATCATGGGAAAACTATGACAATTATCAAAAAAATTATCAAACAGAATTTTGATGAATTTTTACGTTTTTAACTTCACTGAGTCAGGGGAAAAGAAAGGCATTTTGAAATTATAATATTTTTTGTACCTGAGAAGACAATAGCAAAAACGCAAACTGCTAGCGACAAAAATTTGGTACGAAATTTTTGCTGCAAAAGTTTTTGATTACTATTAAATTGTGATCGAAATCCATATATGAAAATTGCCTTTCCGTGCGGAACATGATAACTTAAAAATACAGCAAATTAAATAAATAAAAATCGGCATATGATTCCGATATCAGAATAGTTACAAAGATGAACCAATCAGTTAAACAGAAGATATTCATTTCCTTTGTTAGGTCGTTAATATACCTGAACTAAACTAATCATTGAATTACGAACGCAGATAAAACAATGTATCGAGTTGTTTAGCTTGAGAAGTAAATACTCCCGCTGACTTTCTTCGCTTTTCAGCTTTTAAGAAATAATTTTTTTATGTACAATATTATATAATAAAATATTGTAATTTTTTACAATATTATATAATAAAATATTGTAACAAAAGGATGAATTAAATAATAAAAAATATAGTAACATGACACAAAATATAATTATTTCAGGGAGGGGGAAAAAAACAAACAAACAAACAAACAAAAAAAAACAGAATAAATAAATGCAAATTATTTTAAAATCAGTGTTTGAAAGGCATATTAATGCAAATGCAAATTAAAAAACATGTATATTATTAAATAAAGTAGCAAATAAAAATTATGCTTAGAAACTTATATCCAAAGAAAGTAATAATTTTAACATTAAGAGTAACAAAAGTGCATGAGTGACAAACTAGATTAAAAAATAAAATTGGTTTGAATTTCCAGACCTTGAGTTTAATACCTTGAATTTCCATACTTTGAGTTTACCTTCCATAAATTGACTTTAAAATTGGGGAAAAAAATTACTATTTAATGGAGAAAATTACATAGAAATAAAATTGGTATAGTTTAAAATCTAAGTTTTAAAATTTTAAGGTGGTCTAAAAAGTATTAAATATGCTTGGAAATTAAAGAGAGAAAATGTCAATAATGTGCTTAATTTTTAATTCATTAATGTTGGTTTTTCTTCTTGGTAGTCATTATTGTCATGCTGTATGTCGTCATTTCTTCCATTCATCCGTGCATGGCTAATTGCATAATTACATCTTCTGGAGTTATTTCCCGGTTTACGTCCATGTTGTATCAGGCATCACAAATAAAATATCTATGTCGAACCACTCAGAACATCAAAATTGATTAATACAAACAAATTGCTGATCACTAGAATCGGCAAATTTTCTTTTTATTTACATACGTGAGTTCCATTCCTCGCTATTTTACTCACTACAAATAATTGATTGTTGTATCTCTGATCACCAGAAGTCGAAATTTACTATATTAATTCTTCGATGCGACATTCATGATAAAAAAAAACATCGTTTAGAATCGTTGGAATACTCAATACTCTATAATATAAGACAATTTCGATCTAGAGCTATCCAATTTGGCCTCCAGTTACGTTTTGCGTAGTAGGTGCTTTGCAAATGTTGACGCCTTTCCTCAATAACTTTGAAGCATATTATTGCACAAAAACCCTTTTTGTATCATTTTAAAAATATTTTGATTTCTATAGAACAATATAAAAATTTTTTGAAAACAATATTTGACAACAGAAAAAAAAAAAAAACCCCGCTAAAGTCAAAGACCGTTCAAACTCCTAGCTATCAAAAAGTTATTTCTAATTTAAATACCCACCCATCACATTTGAACTTTTCGCTATCTAACGCTGAAAAATGATCTTCCAGTAAAAATAAGAGAAAAGACGAACTGAAAAACTTCTCGTTACAATTCAAAACAACTCTGGATTTCTTGGCAGATCAAATTAAAGTCATCCATCCATGAGAAAGACGGGCAAAAAAGAAGAGGGGACAAATCGAACATTACAGAGAATAACTTATTTTCGAATAAATGATGAAAGGAAGTTTTCCGCCATTGGAATGATGCCAGAGATGTTTGAAAAGAAAAATGGAAGAACAATGAATTGCATTGCCCAATCCCGATCGGAATTGCAACGTCACTATGTTTTAGAAATATATGGCGTATGGAAGAAAAATTGGAATGGATTTCGTCATTCATTTCTTTCTAGTAATTATTTGTACCATTTATATCATTTAATCATTATGACAAATAACTGATAAAAGTATGTGTCACAAAGACAAAGCCTGTTATTTAATGGTTTTTGTTAGTTGGCATTAGAAAGAAAAATCTATTTTGTAATTTTCAATCACAATAAAAGAAATGGGACTTTAATCCGAAACGTCGTATTAGGATGTGTAGTAAGCTTAAGTCTACTGTATTGAAGATATCAGTCATTATATTTTGTGCATTACGATTTTTACATCACATAATAATGAAATGCATCTCTACTACTAATAAAGATAAATGTGTATGTGTGTGTGCTGGTGTTCTACATGCCAGGCCGTTTGACCGAGCGCAACCAAGTTTGGTCCAGATATACTTTGGGTTGAAATGTGCGCCAACGCGCAATTTTTTTGGGGGCGGGATTAATTAGAATTCGGATTTTATAAAAAAGAAGTTAGATTTTGATATTTTTTTCCAAGATACCTTCCAAAAATATTCTTGCATAAAAGTGATTTTTACAAGTTTTAAAGTTCAAAAAAATTATCTTTTTAATTATATGAATTTAGTTGCTGTAACATTCCTTATTTTTAGATGTAATTAACTTTTAAACATATTTTTTACTATATTTCGCAATAATATTTTCCTTGTTATGAATGAAACGGAAATAATTTTTATTGTTTCATTAAATATTTGATCGCGCAATTTTTTTCCATTGTTGAAAGCTTAAGAAAGATTTTGTTTAATATATCTAGGTAACTTACAGGACGACTAAAAAAATTGGTTACAATATCGCTAAATTTAGATGCTAGACAAATCGTACATAGTAGCGATTTGATATTATGAAATATGTTCCCTTGGAAAGGTCATATATTCAAAGAACAATGTATATGTAAAACTGTATATACAGGGTGTTGCAGAATTTGTCCGACAAATTCAGAGGGGTGATAGTAGGCATCAAGAGGATAAAGAATCACCATACAACATGGGGTCCCAAACGACGTTTAGGGGGTGAAATTCGCAAAAATGTAGGGAGTCGGAGAACTGTTGGAAACTGTAAAAAATTAATAAAAAAATAACAAATGGTGTTTCAACTATAAATTTTGTTAAAAGTGAAAGCACATTCTTAAAGGCCATTTTTCATGTAAGTAACATGCTGATTTCATGAACCAGGAGGTCGTAAATAATTGAAAACGAAAAAGTAGTTTAGAACCCTTATCTGCAAAAATATTAAAACTTTAAGAAAAATAAAAGCTTGAAAATATAAGGAATTTTATACTGTTTAATTTTATATAAGTGTATTTGTAGTGTGAAAACTGAGGAGTTGTAGGATATTGAAGAAAAGCTAAAATGTTTACAGGGAAACATCGCTGCAACATTGACACGGATGTTTACAGAAGGTATTGGAAAATTCTAGCGAAATATTCTGAGGAATGATAGTAGACATCAAGGCGATAAGAATTTCCAAAGAAATATAAAATCGCAAACGGTGGTGAAAATTTATTGGGTGGAATACAGATACAGCATACATTTACAGTACAGACATTTTAACATAAGAAAGGAGACGATGAGAAATTCTTATAAAAATTGCTCAATGTTGCGACCACGAAGGTCATTACACAACCGACACCGACGTTTAAAGGATCGCCGGACGCGCTGAAACATACCAGGTGTGCTTGCGATTTCTCCAGCAACGATTACGATCCGTGCTATAAAATCTTCCACTGTATCCAAAGGTGTCTGATAAACAAGAGATTTCATGTGGCCTCAGAAGAAGAAATCCAAGGGATTGATGTCCGGGGAACGTGTAGACCAATCAACAGGTCCGTCGCGTCCAATCCACCTCCCAGGATATGTATCATCGAGGTAGTTACGCACAGAATTCGAAAAATGTGCTGGTCCACCATCATGCATTAACCACATATTCTGACGTGCAATGGTCGGTATTCCCTGCAGTAAATCCGGAAGGACCAGCTGCAAGAAAACACTTTGGTACTTTGGGCCACTGAGGCGTTCGGGTATAAGATATGGTCCCAAAAGATGATCTCCGAAAATTCCTGACCAGATGTTAATACTACATTTGTGTTGCACGTTCGACGAGATAGTGATATGGGAATTTTCCGATGTGTATTGTGAGTATTGAAGACGCCTTCTCTAGTAAAGTAAGCTTCATTTGAGAATAAAATTCTTGCAGGAAAATGTGCATCTTCCTATGTGGCACCAAGATTCCAGCGAACGAATTCCATCCGACGTGAGAAATCGTCATCACATAGGAGTTGGACTTTCTGCAAGTGGAAGGGGGTACATGCTTTCAGCACGTATGACTTTCCACTCCATTTCGTGCCGAATACCCAATTCAGCTGCAACTGATCGCGTGCTTGTCGATGGGGTATCGGCAAAGTGCTGCAAAACTCGGATTTCTGCTTCAGGTGTGTGCACACTGTGTTCTTGCCCTGCATTTAGCCCCGTTATTTTGAAGGATTCTGTCTCCCGCAACGCCTACTTGGATATAGCTCTTGGTATATTCTTTGTGCTAGGCTTTCATTATCATCCACTCGACCGTAAATTAAATGGATATCTGCAAATTCGTCATTCGTGAAATCTGACATATTGTTTGCGAATGTAACTTACCGACTATCAATTCTGCACTGCTCTTTAATGAATACCAGCTGCTTTTATACTCCTCGAACCATCAATTCTGCAATGCTCGCTGCTTTTATACTCCTCAAACCATCAATTCTGAAATGTTAGAAGCCTTTATATTCTTTTAACGTATGGAAAATTTACATACGAGAAAGCTTCTTCTTTTCGACTATCTTGTTACAAATCCTCGCATGCATAGGGCCATTCTCTTCGCCAGGCTAATTGTCTTTTCAATGTCTGTTTTTGCGATTTTCACAGGATAAACGTCCCCTGCGACCCTATGTTTTATGATAATTTTTCATCCTAATTAATGCCTACAGTCATTTCTCTAAATTTACCTTTCGAATTTGGCAACACCCTCTGTAAACATCGGTACCGATGTTGCAGCGATGTTTCCCAGCAAACATTTTAGTTTTCCTTGAATTTCTTAAAACCTCCTCTGTTTTCACACTATAGACTTATATCAAATTAAAGAGTATAAATTTCTTTATATTTTCAAGATTTTATTTTTCTTAAAGTTTTAATATTTTTGTAGATAAGGGTTCTAAACTACTTTTTCGTTTTCAATTATTTACGAACTCCTGATTCATCAAATCGGCATGTTACTTACATGAAAAATAGCCTTTAAGAATGTGCTTTCCCTTAAAAAAATTCATAGTTAAAACATCATTTGTTATTTTTTTATTGATTTTTTACAGTTTCCAACAGTTCTCCGACTCCCTATATTTTTGCGATTTTCACTCCCTAAACGTCGTTTGGGACCCCATGTTGTATGGTGATTCTTTATCCTCTTGATGCCTACTGTCACCCCTCTGAATTTGTCTGTCGAATTCGGCAACACCCTGTGTATATATATATATAAGCATTATTTTGTTTAAAGCAGCAGATTTAAAGACATTGAAGAGACTTTTTACATTTTTAAATTTATTTTAATCCATACCAGGATAGCAATTTATTTACAACCAGGCGCGGACAGAACACGTCCACAACAGCGCGGAACAAAAAGCAAAAGTAAGGAAGGGATGGAACAAATGATCACTAGTTTTATATAACATGGGATTTCCTGTCACGTGTCGATTGAATACTCGTGTTGACCTTGGATAAGGCACCGAAGATATCATTTTCACTTGACACGTGGAACTGATGGCGTATCATTTTTACAAAGCTTCAACAGTGGAATGGGATCAGGAAACAAGAGAATACTTTAGAATGACCCCGACATGGGCCGAATTAGGCAAAAATTTAGGAAATTAATTTGAATTTAATTATATATAAGACCAATACGGCTTTAATGTCTGACAATTTGACGGAATCATGGACATGATTTAAAAGGATTTAATTGCAAATTATATTAAACGATTTAACTGAATTCAAATTTTTTGATGAGAGAGTTTGGAAAATCTTCACTTTTTAGACCTCTCCGAGTTCGAAAAATACTTTTTTGGAAAATGCCCGTCTGTCTGTGACAACGATAACACAAAAACTCTTTGATCTAGAGAGATGAAATTTGGTATACGGTATTTACACCAAATTCGTAGATTTCTATCAAATTTTGAGCAAAATCCTTTCAGAGGATGTCTGTCTGCCCGGCTGTTCAAATGTAAATTAACAACTGAAAAAAAGGAACAGAGCTAGATGGATAAAATTCTGCGCGCAGATTTAATATCTATAGTCTATCTATCATCCATGAAATGTTGATGGATGATACAAAATCCAATTGACAGTTTTATTGTCTTGCTGTTTGTACTTGTAGAAACACATAAAGGCGATCATTCATAAACGCTATGACTTAAATACATCAAATTTGATATATGATTTTGTGACGATAATTTTAATTTTGTGTGTCAAATTATTGTTTCAATCGGTTGAGGAAAATGTCTATTAATCCCGAATTTGATTTTCTATTATTATGAAATGTATGCTAGGTATTAATCGAAAAAAAACCCTCGCTAAGGATGACAGGATAGATTCAGTAGAAATGCTCCATTCACTCATAAGGTTAATATTTCTTAACTATTGTGCGCCCATTTCATGAACGTTTAACCTTTAACACCTTTATTAGAGAATTTGCAAGAAATTTTTAAGGAGACCACATCCAACGGTTTAAATTTTAAAACAGTATAAAACTGATTTTTGTGCGATAATATGCTCCGAAGTTATTGAGAAAAAAACATTACAATTTTCATTAATTTTTAAAATTTTTAGATTTAAAAAAAACGAATGTATACTACCAAAGAAGTAACTATGTATCAAATTTAATAGCTCTAGATCCAATGATTTAAACAGACAAAACTAGGACTAGATTAGAATGGGATCGGATTAAATATTCTAAGGACCCTTAAGCTATGCACATTTCGGGATCATTTTCCTCTACAAGCTTTCAAAACCAAATAATTTTTCTCCGATTTTAATTTTACCTTTATATCAGTAGATGTAAGTTACAAATTTTAACGAATTGAAATATCAAAATGTTTCATTGCAGTTCATTTTCTAAAAAGATTGTTTTAAAATATCGCGTAGAAAAAAACGCACAACTGAAATGTAAGAGTAATTTTAAACAAGAAAGCATGAAAAATAATGACCAAACTTTCTAACCACAAACTGAATAATGTTAAATAATTGAATAAGGCATTCAAAAAAATTTAAAACAGAATAGAAAAATGATACAGTTTATCTTCAAAATTATAAAAACGTAAAACTTGCAAATGGTAGTTAACAAGGGAAGTTGCTGGAATAATGATCCAAAATTGATTTAAACAATACTTGATTTAAATTTCAATAAGTTCAATTGAATGGCCTTCAAAAAATCTAGATGATTCGGGTCCCCTTAAAGTTGGGGGGGGGGGGGGCTCTGGGCAATTACACACTTTACATATTTAATAATCCGTCTTTGATAATGAATTACACTTTTGATTGGAACTATGTCTAAAGTTAGGAGAAGTTCATTGTTTTTTTGTTGCATTATGATGATTCTCAATTTTATAGAATCATATCAAAAACTTTTTGATTAGATGTTTTATTTCAAAATAATTTATTTAGGAGCATATTGCATTTGGCGACCTGCTGGTTCATTGAAATTTCAATTAAATATCCTTTGGACAATTTGATTTTCATATTTTCATCAACAAAATAGTAATAGACATTTAAACCGTTCTGTTTTCGAAATCTTACTTTGTCCTATGCATCTATCTACCTTAAGCCCAAGGGAGAGCATCTCAAAAATGGAGATAGGAAGCTTCCGATATGGAGATTAGTTCTCTCTTCTCTGGTGGGTAAAATAATATTGTGTTATTTGCTACTTACATACCGATGACGGGACATACCTCCTATCGGTACGTATTTATATTCTGAGAGACGTTATGACTCACCCATAGTTCTTACAGGAATGTCGTTTCGACGATGATAATCATTCATCATCGTTACTTAAAGCTATTATTCTAACCTGCTTTTATCATAACAATACTCTAAACGGTACGGTAGCACGGGGGCAGCTCGCTTGCGGCACCCACTTCAGCAGTTGAATCAATCTAAGTAACATTACTGATGCATAAACAGCCTAATTGCGAATGCCTTCTAATACTGCTGAAAGTGGTCTTTTTAATCGCTGCAATTTTAAATTTTTACAGGCTGACATACTATCTGTAAATTACGTGATATGATATGCAAGAAGAAAAAAATTCTCTTAAATAAAGCATAAAATAAATAAATAAATAAAAATTAAAAATTAAAAAAATAATAAATAAATAAAAATTAAAAATTTTAAAAATAATAATAAATAAATAAATAAAAAATGAAAAATCAAACAAAACGCTCTATAAGGTAGATCATTGGATCTAGTATTTTCTTCTTGGCAGCATACTTAACAAGTAGTAACCTTTTTTGGATGTAGTTAATTGTAAGAAAGAATTTTACAAAATTTTAATCAGCCTAAAAAAAATCGATATTTTATCGGCCTTTTTTGTATCAATGTTTTGGAGAATATTATCGCTCTGAAAATCCTTTTTATATTACTTAAAATTTAAAAGAAAATTAGCTTTCCAGTTAAATATTTGATTTTTACCAATTAACTAATCTAATTTATCAATTTCAGTTAAAAAAATTTTAAATATAGTTTATAGGAATAATTCTCATTGTTTTCTTTTCTAGATTTATACTCACAGGCTTAGCAACATATTAAACGCATTTTTTTTGTATGCTGTCAATTTTGTATGCTCTCAATGCTATATAATTAAGAGTAAAATTTGAAAATGGAAAGAAGATAATGCAGTTAAGGATAAAATTTTAAAATGGAATAAGACGTATCAAGCCTCACACAGTTTCAACTAAAGGAACGAATCTCTTTCAACTATTTTTTCTTTCTATATAATGTTGTAAACATCAAATATACCATATTATATAAATATATCTTCCCCTCCCCTAAATAACAATGCAAACACAAAATATTGTTACAAACCTGTAATTTTGCTTCCCAGCGCGAATAGTGTCATCATGAGAAAGACCAGTCATCTGTATTAGATGCTGTCGGATGCCGAGACAGTGATCCCAGAGCTTGGCGACAAACTTTGCGACCATTTGGTGACAAAATGGATAATCCTCGAAATTTCGAGAATTTTGTTGATCCGTCCATTAGGAACCGAGATACGCCTGATTGGTCTAGCAGATTCTAGGCCCATTTCCCGGAACTATAAAAGGCCGGCACTCTCAAGCTGTGGTGGTCGTCGAGAGTCGTCATCGTGAATTGTAGTCGGAGTCGCCGACAAGTAACGAACCTTCGAGAGCATAGCGAGGAAACAGCGGAGTGGCAGCGTTCTGTGGAGCGAGTGCTGAGCTGTAAGCATCAAGTCCTGTTGTCTATTGTGGAGACAGCGCCGTATCTCGTGTGTAGTAGCCAGTTGTGAGAAATAGTGAGTCGGCAGCTAAAGCGAGGGTACAATGAGTAGTTTAGCTGTTGGAGAGGCCGTAAAGCGGTGCTCCGAGGATCCCCTCTCCTGCTGGATTCTGTCTGGCCGCTTCGTGTGCTGTGGACGATTTCTACTTGTGGGCTACTGTCTGCTGTAGTGTGTTGCTGTTAGCTGTCCTGCTTTCGTGTAGGCTGTGTATTCGTCATCTTTGTGTACTCGTGCTCTTCGTGTAAATAAGCGTCGTTGTGTTCTACCGAGGCCTGCTGATTATGTTCTCACGCTATACACCCACTTTGAAACGAACACGGCGGAATCAGTAACAGTTACAGAAATCAGTAACAATATATTAGGGTGCCTCAAAAATTTCTTTCTCATCGCGCTATGAATGGCCTTATCTGACGTTTTTAAATAGGCTTGTTACTGGAAGCGAAACTTATGCACATTTTATATGAAAATGTGCATATAAAACGCACTTGATGTAAGGACAATAGGCCTTCACATGTCGCAAAGCTGGGACTACACCCCAAAAAAGTTCTTTTGCCCATTTTCTACAAGCTCCTTCCTCGAGATGAAACAATAAGTTCTATGAAATATTGTGAATAATTCTATGAATATTCTATGAATATCCTCAACTAGATTAATTAAAAACTGCCATAGCAAAAAAAAAAAAAAAAAAAACTTACCCCGGCCAGAATTAAGGAGCCTACTAGGAGTTGTTTTTCATCATGACAATGCGAGATCACATATTGCATTAATTGTAAGATAGAAGCTTTTACAGTTTGATTGGGTTGTTTTACAGGCTCCTGCATACACTCCAGATCTCGCTCCATCTTATTATTACTTCTTTCTGTTCTTAAAAAATTCTCTTCCCGATAAACGCTTTAAATCCCTCAGTGAAAAAAAAGGGCACCCCGAGGATTATTCCTTTTTGAAAACACAACAATTTTGGAAAGAAGGCATAATGAGGCTTCCTCAGAGATAGAAGAAGGTAATAGAGCAAAAGAGTTCTTATATAACAAAATAAACAGATAACAAAACAAACAACAAAATAATCTTAAACAGTAAATATTGTGTGTTCATTTCATATTAGAAATAGGAAATAAACTTATGGGACATCCTAATACTATATTAAGCAAATATATTTCTTTCACTTAAAGAACGTTGCCAATACTAAATATGTCATATTATGTTATATTACCTAAACAACGTTGTAAACATAAATTATGCCATATTATGTTTGCATAGTCGAGAAATAAACAACTCAGCTTATTTTTTTTTTCTATTTGAAATTATTTTTAAATGATCCTTTACACATTCAATAAAAAAAGTATATATATGTTTATAAATATATTTATTGTATCATTGTTGATTTCCAGTAAATAAATAAATAATAAGGAAATCGGAAAAAAGATTGAAAAACCAAGAAACAACTGTTTTATAAAATAGCAGCTTTGCAATGTTCTCAATTTAAAATCTAATTATAGTATGTATTTTGCTTCTTTCCTTTTTTTTCCGACGACTAGATTTCCTAGACGACTTTCAAATTTGAAAATAAAAGCAAAACATATTGTAAACAATAATAAAAAAACCTCATTAAACTCAGATAACAGAGACTTTATTTATAAAATCTAGAGATTAAAAATTTGAAAAATATGTGCAACGTTGAGTAAAAACGAATCTAATACATTTAATAGAATAAATTTTCTAAAATGTGCTTTTATTAGTCTCTTAAAAAGAGGAATATTTTTATACTTAACTGTTTTATATTTTTTAATTTTTGATTTTATTATTATAAATATTGCATAGATTTGAAATCAAAATTTTCTTCATTTGGTGCCTCTTTTGCGAATCAATTTTTTGTTCTCTTTTTAGTATAGAATTATCAATTAATCGGCTAATTTAACTGTTAATTAATTGATTAACTTATGATTAAAAAGAAATTGAAATTGTGTATTGTCTTTGAAACCCACGTGGGGAAATTTTAAAACTCATAAATTAAAAAAAAAAAAAGAGTTATGTGGTGGTATGTAGATTATTATGATCTGTGCAGGAAGCAACAGGACGAATGTTGTAGGAAACATTTCTTTAATAATCACATTCACACACTAAACAATTACAAACACAAAGACAAGACATTCGCGCGCGCGCGCGCTTCACAGCTCAGCATCCCATCTCCTTCTCATTACAATCGCAATGCATTATGGGATGACATATGGGATGGCTTAAACAGGCATCGCCATCTAGTATCCAAAAGAGAAGATAAGTGTAATGCAACTGCTACAGTTATAATTTGATTACGAAATTCTGTCTTTATAAACATAAACATACAAGTTTAATAAAAATGTCTTTAAAATGTTTTGAAATTAGTGAGAAGGGAATAAATCCTTTTTTATTGAAGAATTCATGTTATTAAAATTTCTATGAAATATGATCGAAATTTTAATAACATATGTTTTAATGATGATGTGATTTTCAGTATAAAATGAGATATCATTGCAATCTATATTCAAATGCAGAAACTTTTAAAAATAAGAAAATATTTGTGTTATTAAAATTTCTATGAAATATGACTAAATTGCAATATGCTAATAAGAAAATTAATGTATAACCTTTCAAAAAATTTGTATATCCAACTTAATATGTAGGAGAATTTTGTTCATACAGAAGAAAAAAATTCAATTTCATTTGATTCCACAGAAGAAAAAAATGATGAATTAAAATAAATAAGAACTCAGTATGTTACCCAAGAATATGGAAAAAAAAGAAGAAAAAAAATCATTCTTTGTTTTTCAACAATGGGCGAAAAAGAAACGCTTAAACATTTTTAGAAACAATTTAAATTGCATTGTAACAATAGTAAATATTGTTTAAGAATTGTATATAAGTTGCATTGTATAAGAATTAAAAAATTAAATAAAGGAATAAATAGAAGGACAATTAAATAATTAGACAATTTTTCAAATTTTGCAGTTGTATAAAAACTATTTTTGAGCGAGGATGATTTCGAAAGTTATCGGAAAATACTTAAAAATTTTGCTTAACTTTCAATTACGAAAATTTTTAATTTTAATTAAAATTTCCTTGATTTTTTAGATGGTATAAAATAAATTGTAATGTTTTCGTGGCAATATTTTATGAAAATATAATAAAAAAAACATTAAAATGTCATTTAATTTTTAATTAAATAAAAAAATGCTCTGTGATTTTCATCTCTATCTATCTGCCAAAGCATATCTTCGCCAACTTTGGTAACATTTCGGCTAACGGCTTATCTTCTAGAATCCCATCATTTACAAACATATTGCTTTTATTATTAGTAGACGAACATACAGAATAGATGCAATAGAATTAATAAAAAAATTAAAAAAATCTTTTGAAATAGAAATAAGAATAAGGCTAGAAATAAGATCAAGTCTAAATAAGGCTAAGGACCTAGGTCAAGTGCTATGAAAAAAAGTTTAACCCTTTAAAAATAACAGAAACATTACAAAAAATAAAAGGAGCTAATACATGTTAGTATGGCATCCTCGATACACAAAGTTTGAATTTTAAAAGCTTAAGAATTATTTTCCGGGCATTCTTATTAAGTAACGTATTTCGTAACTTAATTGTTCTAAGAACGATTTTGCAAGAATCATTTAGAAGTAAATTGTTCTTGATTTAGTAAGTTACTGTTTATGTTTTTAAATTTATTTTTTTCATCTTGAAACAATGTTTTTTGATAAAAAAGGAATAAAATAAATGTATTAAAAATGAACTATAACTTTTTTAAAGGGGCGGAGCAAAAGAATGCTGTCGGAACTGTAATTAGCGGTATTCTTTTTCAAAAGAATCTTATAGTTAATGACAGAATTGTGAACGATCGAGTGTGTCCACACAGAGCAGGTGTTTTCAAAATGGTAAGATTTTAATAGCAGTTTATCTTTTTTTTTTTTTTTTTGAATGTGCGAATAGAATATTTATACTAATACATTAAAATTTAATTCCAAGAAAAGAAAGTACAGAAATAAAAAAGAATTGGATCACAAACATTCAAATTTATTTTATGATGTGGTTTCTTTTTGTTGATATCAGAATGGTTGTAAATGTAAAATTCAGCTGCAAAAATAGTATATAATTTTTAATACTAAAAATTCCAAAAAATATTTCGTTGTGTTAAAGTTCATTCGCATTGAAACTGATTTATTTGGATGAAATTTTGTTGCAATGCTTGAAAAGTAACTGCACATTTTATTATGGTATGGCAAAAATAAAAAGAAAAAAATATCTAAAGTTGATCTGACCCATTACTTTAAAGAAACTGAGTTCACTCAAACCTGCGTATAAATATGAGTTCTTCTTTAGTCTTTTTCTTACATCGCAGAGATCTTTATAATAAGAAGCGGGAGTGGTCCCCCCCCCCAAAGCTTTCTCGTATACTTTCCGATAAACTTGTCATGCTGGAGAGCGATTTATGGCGTACGACGTATGACGCGAATGGTATTGGCGTACAATACTTACGAAATATCAACATTTGACGCGAATTTAGCATTTTTCAGAATTAATCCTTGTTGAGTTATTTAATGATTTATCCCTGGTATGTGATTACTAACATCTGAAAATCGAATTTGAGTTTTATGCACGGTTTTCTCAACTGACTGAATTAAAACTTTGACACAAAACTGGCTTGTAGTCATACATTACCATATCCCATTAAGTCACTGCGTTTTTGAATTATCGCGTTTATTTGTTTCTGAAAGTACAGACCGACAGACAGTCAACTTGTATTTGTATTTGGCTCATACTTTGGCAGATGTCTGCATTGTAGATGTTAAATCTGTATACCGAATTTCATCTATTTAGCTTCCTTTGTTTTGTAATTATCGTGTTAGCTTATATTCGAACAGCAGAATAGACGGACTTTCTCTGCACTGATTGTACTCGAAATTTGATTTAAAAAATATTTAAATTTGATTTAAAGACCGCATACCAAATTTCAAACCTCTAGATCGAAGCGTTTTTGTTATCTTTGTCATAGACGGATGGACATTTTTCAAAAATATGCTTTTCGGACTCCGGAAAATCTTAAACGTGGTGATTCGTTAAAATCTCGAGTTCGAATTTTTTTGGCGTTTATTACACTTTCTCTATACTACGTATACGAGAAAGTAAAAGTTAGTTACCGTTATTTCTGCTACAAAGGGAAGTTCGCCACCCTAACTAAATAGAAATATTTTCATTTTTCTGAAGTTTATATATAAATAGGAAATATAATGTGATAATGAGACTTTGATTAATGTCAAAAACAAAATTAGTTGTATTTACTAATTGGAAAAATTTGTAAAGCGTTAACATACGTAGAGCAGAACGTGGCTCAGAAATCGCGTTTATTATTCATTGTCGCATGTCAGCAGTCAAATGCAGACAAATCCCCATACGATTTTCTGGCTGCTTAATAAACGTTTTTATAGTTGCATTCAATCCAACTTTTCGCTTAGCTAATTAATCGAATAGCAAAATATTATTAGAAATTTCTGGGGAAGGTTAGCCATATCACCGAAAAGAAAATTCAGTCAGAGGAATAAAGATATTAAAAAAAAAAATCTAGAAATACCTTTCAAAAAGAAAATTTTATCGAATGCAAAAATAGGCTTAACCATCGCCAGTTAAGTAATTTTTACGGAAATTGATGTTCTTATTTTCCGGAAACAATTATGTTAGAAACAAAAAATAGTCTTTGTATTATTTTAAGACTAAAAAAATTACCATTTTAATGGTATCAATCTCATTTCCATAAAATTTTTCTTTATTTTATTTTTTATTATTTTTAATTTAGATTTCCCTTCCGTCACTTTTTTAATTTAGATTTCACTTCCAAGATTTTCATTTCCATTTATTTCATTATCAATAAAAGTTTCATTTACATTTATTTACACTTATTTTATTACATTTATTTGTTCTCAGTAGCATATTTTTAAGAGGATATTTATAATAAAAAATAATATGCAATGTTTACATTTCAAATTTAAAATTACAATTTTCATTTCAAGAGTATGAATATAAAAATTTCACTGTAATTATTGAGTCTATACTCTGATATTATACTAATTTGGTGTGATTTTATTCAGAATACATTTTTTTAGTACAGTTATTTGTGGTCTTAAAGGTTATCGCCTTTCAATGCACTTTTGATTTATTATTAGAAAACTAATAATTTTAAAAAGCCCAAAATTTTCTGTTTTTTAATGAAAACAGCTTATATATATATGGATGGGTGGGTGGGTTTGTATACTAAATTTTACATGAAATATAATATTTACTTGTAAAAAATACTTTCTTTATTTTGGATTCATCTTGACGAGTTCCTTCATTCTAATTCCCTTGATTGAATATTCTTTGAAGGCTGCTTAAGTTCAGTATTAAGTTATTTATTGAAATTTTAATCATAAATTCAATTAATAAGAAATTATACGAAATTTGGCATTTCTCCTTGGAAACTTTCGAAAATATTTTGCACGAAAATAATTTTTACATTACTAGAGAATTAAAAAAAATTATAATTTTTTAATACTAGTGTATTTTTCAAGTATTTAAAAATATTTAATATATTTTAATACTTTTATTAATAAAATTAGAACAATATTTTACATCAATGTATGGATTTCATTTCATTTTGTTCGTTTGCATACCGAAGTAGTTTCGCTTGAAAGATCATTCTAATAATATTCTGGGATTTTTAAAAACACAATTTATAGTGATTATAGTAATGATTTATACCCACAAGTAAGCAATGATGATACATTTTTAAAAATTTCGCCTGTATTCAAACATATTTTTTTATATAGTTGACCTTATAAAAATTTAACATAACCCTTTTATCTTAAAATATTACTTTTTTATATTAGTAAATATTCTTTTACTGAATCAGTAAGCAAAATCGTTGATATTTATGAATTATGAAACATGTTCAACATTACATCTCAAACTTCATTGCTGACTGAGTTTATTTACTATTTTTTTTATGAAAACGTTTCGATTCAGGAAATAAATTTTTAGACTAGTCGATGTTCAAGTATTTTCAGTTTCAATTTATTGGAGAATGTGGCTGGGAATTAAGGAGGCGTAAAACACAATGAAGAAAATGCCGAAAAGAAACTAAAATAATATAAATTATATGCCTATAAAAATTCGAAGTTTGAAAATACTTTACTGAAGAAGCAATAAAGATCAAAAAATTTAATTGAACATTTTCAAGATCAATAATCTTGGCAAACCCGCTAGTCTTCAAAGGCGATGAGACTAAATATATGGAAGTAGTAAAATATTTATGTTATGCAGCCCGACAAAAAAAATTGAATATTTCTCACTTCTCTAATTCTTTAAACATTACAAACCAGAAACATATGGCATTTGATTTAATAATTTGTTATCTTAAATAACATTATTCATATTTGCGTAAGAAATAGGTTTTTTTTAAAATGAATTTTCTTCTTAAATTTTCCAATAGCTTAGTGACATTTTTTCTTGAGAAATTTTAATCATTACAAACCATTTGAATACAAAATTTCCGGTAATTCTATACAATGCTGCTAGAATATATTTAAGATAGGAGATGTATGTAACCATGTATGAAACTATATACGAATGTAGCAAAGTCATTTTTATACAGCTGTTGGTGGTTTAGTTGGTATTTATTTACTTATTTCTATGCTTATTCATTAATAAAAAGAAGAAACAATGATTAAATTAGGTATATAATAAGTAAGATATACAATTTAGGTATCCGAACATAGTCGGAGCACTTTTTTTAGAAAAACATGGTGTAGACATAATTTAACCATATTTCTGGGTTTAAGACTATTAAAAGTTAGCAATAGAATGTCAGTATTTGAAATAAATATTAATAAGTTTTAGAAATTGGTATTTAAAAGCATAAATTTAAGCAAATTCTTAAAAAACTTCAAATTGGCTCATCCGTAATAAAACTTATATACCAAAATAAACTACATAGTTTTCTCTAGGGAATGAACCACAAGCATATGGTTATAATAATAAATAAAAATTTTAGAACCAGTCAAAGATTTATCATGAAACTTTTAGTAAATTTATGATGTTGTTATTCAAACAATTGGCTGTAAATTAAAAAAAAACTATTCACCCAATCTAGATTCTTTTAGTTCTTTCCCTAGAAAATAGTATAAAGACAAAGTGTACCAAATTTCGTAGTAATGTGATAATTATATTTTGAGTTATTTGATTTGGAGTGAGCAAAAAATAAGTAAAAATCTATTTTGAGAAAAATGTATTTAAAGTATGCAGTAACATGTTTTAATAACAAATTATGTGTGTACATACTAAAAATTCAGCACATTTATAGGTCATACCTTCCTCCTCCTTAGCTTTTAATAATATTTTAATGATTTTAATAATAACTTTTTTGATCATTTTTTTTCTGGCAATTTTTACATTTGGCAGTGAATGCCGCCTAGATTCATTTATTCTGTCTTTGTCGAGCTCAGCAAATGTTCTAACTGCATTTGCACCAGGATACACTCCAATAATCTTAAGGATATTCAGTAATCCTATAAAACCTTCGTTAAAATGTATTACAGACATAAATGCCTCTAATCTGAGAGTTCGGAGCTCAAAAAAAGACATCTTTAGGTGCAAATTTTGACAAAACACAGTTGAAGCTCTCATTGACATTTTGCATTTTGTCGTGCAAAAAATTTTCCGCATTTAAAGCTAAATTTGTGTTTATACAAATTTTTAACATGTATTTGGTCCTTTAAATCGATGCGTCCGGTTATTTAAATGTCCACTTCCGGTTTACCGATCATTACGAAAATATTAATATCTTGACTTCTAACTATCGTAGAGACAAAAGTAAATCTGTTTTCAATAGCTCAGAGTGGTCTATCCAATAAAAAAATTTTTTTAAAAAAATAAAATTTTTAGTGAAAATTGACATTTTCAATGTGTTCGGATTTCAAATCAATTCAATTTTCAGATAATTTTAACCGAATGTCAGGGATTGCCAAATAACTCACAAAGGATGACGTAATAGATTCAGTAAAATTGTTAGATTCAAGCCAAAAGTTAACATTTTGTAACTATTGCATGCCAATACCATATAAGGCGTTCTCTGACATGACAAGTTTAAAAGAGTGTGCGAGAAAGTTTTGGGGAGACAACTCAGGCTGGTTTTTAAAGTAAATAATCTAATATGATTACATTTACTATTATGATCTCTGGAAGTTGTTTCAGATGTAGAAATAAACGAAAGTAAATTTTTCTTACTAGTAGTCCTATTTGTCGGCCAGTTAGTTCACTGGGAATATTAGTTATTTCATTTCAATTGAATCTTTATTACATGACATTTTAAATATCCAGTTATAATACACATTAAAGTACAAATAATTTAATAATCTTACACTTGTTCAATTTATTGTATACATGAATAGTATAAATAGAGTGGATTCAAAAGTCATATGGCGCCATTAAAAAGGCAATTATTTAGGTTATTCCGCTTATAATTGCATGCATTTTTCGATCTGTTGGGACTTTCGAGCTAATGATGAATTTCCGACTAGGCAGAGGTACCAGCTGCCTAGGGCGGTTATCTTTAGAGAGATCGTTGACATGTCGATTAAAAATTTAGCTTATTTTCTAAATAAATAAATTTAAAAAAAATAGGAATTCAATGAAATATAAAATATTAAGGTAAAAATAACATTTTGTCAAATATAATTAACTATTTTTCTATCTGTGATTTTATGTTCGCTTTTCTGTTACAGCATTTATAAGTACCAAGCGTCTGTTTATTTAATATCGTAAAGAAACGAAGATAATGCTATCTCTTCCAAAAACGAATATGTGTTGTGTGCGTATATATTGGCACTCTATAGATCAGATCGTTTGATCTATAGTTATAAAATTTATCATTATATATGTTAAAAGTTGGGCATGTGCATCTTAGAGCGAGGTTTTAAGAGTTTTAATTAGAATTTTAATTGTTGAAAAATTAAGCTGAATTTTGTCATTTTTCGAGACAACTTCCGAATACACCTGCGTCCTGGCATTAGGGGTAGCGCGTCTTTCCCGTGATTTGGGCTTCCCGGGTACGGGCATGGTTGTTCTTCTTCTGTGTTCTATCTGTGAGGTGTGTGAATGTGCCCCTTGTAAAAAAGAGTTGTCCAAGCGAATGTGACGCATGAAGTAGCTAAGTCGTACTCGTCGTACTCTTGGCCCTAGTTGGCGCTACTGAAAAAACAAGAGACGCTTGAGAGTTGAGACGCAAGAGAAGTTATATCTAAAAGGTTTAAGTAACATTAAATTTAACCATCACAGGCGAACTAATTAGTCTCTAAAGGCGACTTGTAAATAATAAATGAAAGCATAAATATTTTTATAAAGTTATTAAAATGAAAATTTTGCATGTAATAAATTATTAAAAAGTTGATTAAGTTAAAAATGTGTTGAAATGTGAAACCAAATCTTTTGACTAGTATCTTTTTTAAACAAGGCTCATAATAGGCACTAACTATTGCCTAAAAATGCCGAAATCCACCCCTGTTTCGTGCTACTTCGTGTGATCCGCACATGTAATAAATAAGAATTTTAGCAAAGGATGAAAAGTTCGAAATTGAATATTGGAAAAAAAAATGAAGATAGTTTTCAAGAATGATACAAATCATTTATTTGTAACATTGAAACCTGTAATTCAAAATTGTATAAATGTTTTTTACAGGATTGTCAAAATTATGAAAAAAATTGGCAAAAAATTAATTCGGAATCATTAAAAAACAATTTTTCAAATTTGAAAATGGTGTAAAAATTAGTTTTATGCATAATATTTTTGAAAGTTATCTAGGAGAAGTTTCAAAATTTCGCTTAATTTGTACTTAATTAAAATTTAAAAAAAATTACCTTTTCAAATTACATATTGTCACGTAGGTACTTTTGTGTGGAACGCAATGACACACACAAGGAGTAGAGCTAAACCAATTTATTAACTCAACTCTGAACTGAGAACACAGTGACTGACAGATCTGCTTTTTATACTAGTAGGGAAAGTTCCAGAATACTTTTCTGGAGACAGTAAGAAAAGTCCAGAATCTTCTGGAACATGAAATAAAGGAAAACATAAAATGAAGGAATTAAATATTTACTCAGATGGTGAATCGCATTGTCTCTTGCGGGATTCGAACTTACGATCTCTTGATTATGAAATCAGTGCTATGACCATTCGGCCATGGAGAGTCGACTGCCTCTTTTTAATGCGGCAATATTTCCACTCTCCAAAATATATGTATACCACATTTAGTAGCTCTGTGTTCAAAGATCAGTCTTGTATCATAGACTTGTATGTTAGACGAATAGTAGAGAAAACAAGTATTTCATAAAATATGTTTCAACTTTAATAGATACTCATCATTTTTACTTTCTCTTATACGTGGTATAGAAAGAGTAATTTAATCATCGAGAAATTTGAGTTTGAGACTTTGATGAATCTTCATATTTTAGATTTCTCTGAGAACGAAAAACACATTTTTGGGAAATGCCTGTTCGTCCGTCCACTTGTCTGTCTGTGAAAAATAATGACTCAAAAACTTTTTGAGTTAGACGAATGAAAATTGGTTTATAGTCTTTGCACCATATTTCTGGGTCTCTATCAAATTTTGGGCAACAACTATTCAGAGAAATTCCGTCTGTTCGGCTGTTTGAATACAAGTTAACATCATAAAACGAAGAGAGTTAAATGGATAAAATCCAGTATGCACAAATTTTTAGTATCTATGGGGTAGACAACTAATAAATTTTGATCCAAATAAGTAACAAAGGGTTGACTGTCTGTCGACTGTACTTTCAGAAACATATAAACACGATAGCTGAAACACGCAGTGATTTAAATATTTCATATTTGATCTTGGATTTTGTGACAAGTATAGTTTTGTGTCAAAATATTGTTTCAGTTGGCTGGGAAAAAGTTGAATATGCCTAATGGTAAGTAATCCTGATTAGTATATGATTAAGAATCCAACAAAATATTTTTGAATGTGTCCAGTGCGGAAAAATTTTTCGCAATTATATTTGACTATAATGTTCCTATCAAAAACAATAGGAAATAAAATTTGAGCATAATACAAAAGGGTGTAAAAGTGTTCAGTAATTTACTTGCGCAATAAATACCTTAGTGACATCCGTTCGTCAGACGAGTAATTACACTTAGTTAGATCATTTCACATCAGAAATCACACGGGGTGTTAAATTGGAACAAACCTAGAGCTTTTGAACTATATAAAAAAAAAGAAACGTCTGAGTCATCATCTTTGTATTCAAATATCAAAGCCAATCGACAAAATAACGTTTGAACTTCGACATATTTAAAAATCTACCGAAAATTCAACTTGTGTAAACGGTAGGATATCCGTAGAATCGGGCCTCTATTTTTCTATTCTTCGGTTTCAAAGCCGGAACTGCACCAAGCATTCATTGCAGTCTATTTCAAAATTTGAATAACATAATTGTTAATGTTGTCAAATAACTATTCAGTTTCTACTTTCTTTCTATTTTATGCATTTTCTCCCCCTCCTCATGGACCACTGACCTAATGGCGAGTAATCCCGATTAGTATATGATTAAGAATCCAATAAATTTTTTTAAATATCTTGAGTACCTAAACAGTATTGGCAATTATAGCTGATCATAATTTTCCTATTAAACACAATAGGAAATGAAATATGAGCAAAGTGTGCAGCATTTGCATGTTTGGATTTTTCTGGTGCAAGAGACATGGTTTTGACTGAAGTGTGCAGTAATTACATATGCATTAATTACCTTGGTGATTTCCGTTCTTCAGACAAGCGATTACCCTTTGCTAGTTTCTCACCGAGCGGGAGGGCACCTCAGAAATGAGGATGAGAAGCTTTCGGTATAGTGTTTGGTTCTCGCCACCCCGTGGGCACAGAAATGGTGGGAACCGGCTATCTCCTATCGATGACGGGAAGGGTTGTACCGTGGCCGATGATGACGCTTAGGACTCCACCATAGTTCCCACCAGTGTTGTTATCGCTGTTGCTCGGAGTAACTGGTTAAAGTTACCCTTCGTTAGATCATTTCACGTCAGAACTATATAAAGCGTATTTGCTGCCATTGATGTATGCGTGATGTCACTTGTGTATTCTATATAAGGTTATTTTCTGAAATCACTTCTTGTACTTTTATTGAGATATGTCGTAAGCATACTGTCTCCTTTGCGTAGAGTACTGAATAAACTGAGATATGCATAGAAAATGTTTCAAATGCTAGTCCAATGATGATCCATGACAACGAGAATCCTGTATGGTTATTATTTTTCACGCAAATAAAACTTCAAGCATCCTTCTGAATCATGTTCAAGTTTTATTTCCTATTGATATTGACAAGAAAGTAATAGTCCTTTTAAGTCCGTTCAGTTGTTTTAAATAACCATATACATTTGATAAGAAGATTTAAGAAATTTTTTGAATTAAACGCTACAGACAATTTAATAATCGAATAATAATCTCAAATTTTATTTGAATGCCGATCTTTTTGTCACTCTTTTTATTCTCTCACCGGACTATCTGTCCCACTTTTTCATTAAGTCTTCCGCCGCCCCCTCAATCACATCCAAACGAATGCTGATTAATATTCCGTACGATCCACTGACTCACAACACCGTTCCGAAGAGGCGTGAGAAAGGGGGTGAAGAACCCTCCCTCCTGTGGAGACGCAGAGCGACAAAACGGATAAACGAACCTCCCGAATATTGGAAGGGCATCAACTGACGGAAGAAAGTAGGCTTCTCTGCACAACAGGTCCCTGAGACCCCCCGCGGTCTTTCTGTCACCGGTAAACAGCCTCCAGGAGACCGAGTCCCCATTGTCCTATAAACAGTGAGAAGCGCCCGGGGGATTGCTCTATTAATAAGGGGGTCGCGTGGCCCTTAATCCGAGAGGGTCTGATCTGGAAAAAAGGTCGCGTGCGTGGTTATAGTTGATGGAGGATCTTCCATGTCGACGCGGTCGCCTCCGGGTGATGACAGTTTAAGGGACTGTTTTGTTCCGCCCCTGCACAGTGTCTGTGATGGGATGTTGTGGTTCGAGGAAGAGATGGGACGTTTTCGGCGATGACCCATATCAATAGACGGAAGCTTATGGGGCTTTTGTACTATTAGCAGATCATAAAAGTGGCGTGGAAATGGATAGCGTGCGTCGTTGTGGTGGGGGTTGGGCACAGGGTAGGTGATTAGTTGGAGACGGAATGGGATATTTTATTTTATCGATGAAATCGGTAAACAAAACTCTTAAAGTTAAATATGGAATTGCCTAAGAATTCGATCAATAATGTCAGCATCATATTATATTTACGATATTAAATTATTTAAGAAATTAGAATAATATTTAATAATCCATATTAAACTTAATTAACCAGATAGTTCTGTAATTCAATATTGGAAGAAAGTCTTTTACTTGTAAGCAGGCTTCTTAATACGGTAAATTCTTAATACTTAATCATTATTAATGTCAAGTTTGAATGTCAGGTATTGTGAACAATTAATAGGTAATTATTTACTAAAACGTGGGGTCGGAAGTTACTTTTTTTTTCGTTAAGAACTATTTTTGGTATTATAATTATCTAAATCATACTTACGAGGTCCCACGTTAGAAATATAAATTATAAAAGAGACTACTTCGCATTCCTGAGTCACAATAAATAAGTAAAAAGATAAATCTGAAATGAATCACTAAGATGTTGATGAGTTTAAAAGTGTGTTCAAATGTGAAACTGAATCGGTTTCAAGACACTAATGAATGATATAATATTGGGAATTTTTCTTTTGTTTGTATTTACCCCAGGAGCACCTCAAGTATGGGATGATAAGCTTCCGATTTGGTTGATTCTCGCTCCCCAGTGGTGCAGAAATGACGTAAGGTCAGTTACCCCCAACCTATAACAGGGTTGCCACTTAAATGAGAGCATACCGTCTCCAATGGTAGCCTTAGGACTCAACCATATTTCTTGCTTACGGTGTCGTAGAGTTTCAACTATTCAATATTTCCACGTGCCTTTGCGGGGGGGGGGGGGTCTGAACAGCTTTTTATGGCTTATGGTTACATTTATATTTCATTTAACAGTATGATTATTAATTACTAAAAACCGTTATTATAGAACTATTAAGAGAACTATAATTATATTTTAAAAGAACCTCCTTTTGATGACCTTGCTCTAAAAGTTGATTATTTTTAAATCTTTATATGCAAATAAATAAATAATTTAAATGGTTCTAGAGAATAAACTAACAATATACAATTGCATTAAGCATATTAAAAATTGTTATTTTTCATGAAAAAGTAAGACAAAATTACAAGAATTTCAAATCTCTAGTCAAAAACATCCTACATGATAATATTTTAGGTCTGATTAACTATTTTTAATTTATTTTTAAAATTGATTTTTATTTCTTTAGAAGCGATAACGTAACAAAAAAAAAATATTTAATGTCGTCACAATATGCTTGACTACAAATCAGGTATTTAAAATTTTATTAGTAATGTTTTTGAATATATTTTTAAAAATATTAAAATTAGAAAGAAAATTATAGAGAAATAAAATTGATAATAATGAAAGGCTTATTTTCTTGAATTTTAAAGTGACGAAGGAACGTTTAGTGTGCAATGGTATCCTTCGAAAGTACTGTGAAATAACTATAAAATTTAGATTAAATTTTGGTTAAATATTTAATTAAAATTTTGCGTGAACACCTCTTACCTAAGAAGTAATTCCCTTTCAAAGTTGATATCTCTACGTCAAAAATTTTATACATCAAACGTCAAATATTTTGCTCTCTTTTATCATACATATCATCGGACAAAATTTACAGTTATTACGCGAACTTGTAAATATTATTATGTTGTAGAAAATTTCGTTCTTTTGGTTAAATTTTAACCTAGAAATCTCATTGACAAAATTCCCTGCTTGGAAAATATGGAGAACAGATTGAAAATTTTAACTATATATGTTTCAAGATAGTCGGAAAGGGATAAATGCGTAACAGAATTATAACCGCAAACTAAAGTTCGTATTTCTGTCTCGTTTTAATATAGTTCATTTCTATAAATTATTTTAATAATTTGTCTCGATTTCTGATATTTGGATATTTTATAAAGAGTGATTCAACAGTCCATGTGAATTTATCCAATCAATCTGCATACCTGAAACATTCTATATACAATATCTATTTGAATAAATCTACTATTTTATAGTCACAAGCCGAATATTTCGCTGCATTCCTATATTTTTGACTGAATCCTTCCTACACTGTTGAAATACAAAGAACGAAAATTCGTATCACCAGAGAACAGAAACTTTCTTTAAGATCAGTTTCACTAGAGGAATATATTATTTAATCTTGATTCAAATGGAAAGCTTTCGACGTTGTATTTATTACACAAAGAAGTCGAAAATTTCACGGAACAATCTGAGAAAGGAAACATCCTTCTTCAAAAGATTTCTCGATTTAACTACGAGATTTGAAGAATTTACAATTCGAATTAAGTTTCATATCCTATAGACGAGGTATTCATAGTTTACTTTTAGTAAATGAAACAGTCTGCATTCGAAAAGGAACTGCTGAGTTAAAACTTTTAAGCAATGCATTTCATTTGTGAAATGATTGTAGTCAATGCCAAGATATTTTCTTGGTCTTAGGAAATGCAGCTTAACTTTTGACTACAAGGGAATTTCTATTTAATTGCACTAGAAATGGTATATATTCCTCGTTTCATTTTCGAGTTTTGATATTGCAGTTGCTGATACTCCACGTTTTCATTTGATAATAATATAACAAAAGAGCTCTCTTAAGAAAACTTTCGGAAGCTCTTCATTCTCTGCTCTTGCAGTTGTTTCTCACTTATATTAATTCTTTGGGTTCTCTTGAGAAGATATATTTGAGATTTTTTCTCATTTGCTCCAGACTTGGAAAGTTCGAAATTATCTGCCGACGATCGGAAGTGCGTTTCTTGGATTTTGATATTAAAGTTACCGGAATCAGGAAGTTAAACTGTAATATTTAATGCAGCTTAAGCTTATTTACTTTCACGGATCTTTCTAAGAAATTGTATAGGCTTATGAAAGTTACTTTCAACAAATGGAAAGAATTTAACATTTGATAAATTACAGAGTTTGCTCTTTATTTTCTTGTATTTCAAAATATGAAAAATGTATATTGCTTGTAATATTTCACAATTTTATTTTAAAATTTAAAAATATAAACAAGGATTAAAAGCATTTAGCCTTACACTGAAATCAGGATAACAGTTTTACCAATCTTTTTGTTCAGTACGGCAGAGGAATAGGAGCAGAGTTTAGAAAGGGTGCAGTAAGTGCCTGCCGGGGTTCTGATTGAAATGAATAATTAAAAATTATTTTTACTAATAATATTTTATTATATTTAAGCGTTTAGTCTATCTATATTTATTACTTATAATAAAGCTGAATGTATATGTGTGCGCGTGTTGGCGCTCTACAGGCCAAACCATTCGGCCTACAGCTTTCAAATTTTGGAACATGTATACCTTGGAGGTCAGGAATGTGTACCGCGCAGCGATTTTTAATTTTTAATTAGAATTAGAATTAATTTTATACTAAGCGAAACTTCAACGTTTATTGTTCTAAACTATTCTATTCAAAACTTTATAAATCGATCAGATTTGATATCGGAAGATAGAAATGCTAATTTATTTATTTAAAAGTTGAAGTGTCAAGAATATTTGACAGAATATAATTCCTTAGGACCAAAGGATTGCATAAAATTTAGACTTCATAATGCTTTGAAGTATATTTATAGACCGAAAAAATAAATAAAACATTGTTATTCGCTCCATTTGCATCCTTTTGAAAGTAAAACTAAAATTGAATTTTATGATGAATATAAGAAATTTATGTTGAATAATTCTTGAGATATTACATAAATTATGGAAATTATTCTGTAGTACATATAAGACTTAAATGCTGAACAACTCTGTTCTCAGCAATTCATATTTTTGATAAAAAAAGGTTTGATTTCAGAATTTTTATATATATATATTAATTACATTTGAATCATTTTCATTTTAATTTAAAGCTGAAATTTTAAGCAAGCTGACAAAAAATTAGAGAGATACATAGCACTTTATGGCTTAAGGCTTTAGTTATAGCTCGAATGAATTATATGATTATTAAAATTTGAAGCATAAAAATATTTTGATGAAGAAGCTATTAAAAGCCAAGTTACATAAAATATTTAATTGAAAATTTAATGAACATTATTAGCAAACCAGCTGATCGACAAAGGCAACTAGTATTAAATAAACTCTCTCTTTAAACTTTATGCCCCATTAAATGTTGAAAATAAAATATTTAAAAGAATAGACAGACTAATTTTGCTAAGAAAAAGTCAGCAACAATTTTTTCATGACCGAATCTCTAACTTCATTTAATTATATATGAAATAAAATTGCTGAATTCAAAGGATTCTAATTATCATTAAAAATTAATCAAATTTCTTAACTCTTAAAGAATGAATTAAAATAATTATATAAATTAAATAATGTAATATTTGTCAGTAAAAATATTAATAATGATTAAAAGCATTCGAAATGATTGATAGAACATAATGATTGATAGAACATAATGATTGATAAGTCATATGAAGCATTGAGGAGTTCCATAAGAAATTCAATGCCAGCGGATTCCAAAAAACTTTTAATTCGTCCCTACTGAGAAACGTTTTTTAGTTTAGGCCTTTAAAACTTCTTAATTGTTTAATCAAATGTTTTAATTACATAAATAAATTTTTGATTTAATAATAAAATTCTAGACAATCATTAAGACATCAATCGAACTAATAGTTTTATTTTCCTTACCCTGTATTTGCGTCATCAGTTCGTTTCTATACAGATACGATAATACTGAATTTAGTAGCTTTGCATATGTGATGTATTTAATTATATTTTTATTTTTTGGTAATATATTTAGTGATATTCGTAAACTTTATGTTAAAAATTCGTGTACGAAGTATTGTTACAAAAGCTTAAAAAAGTTACTATCTTAGATTCAGGATTCAATAAATCGATTTTAATATTTATCTTTCTGAATATTAATCTTATCTTCTAGAGAAAAATTTTTTTATGAATATCCTTCAATAAATTCATAAACATAGGCTTAAAATACTTAAAAAAACAAATGATTTTGTAATAAATATCTTGAAAGTGACTGAAATAAATGTAATAAATATCTTAAATATGGATATAGATTTTTTTTCTGAGGCAAAGGGAATGCATAAATTCATTTTTTTGTTTACCTTTTTATCTCGTACTTCCACATATCACAGACCTTTAAATGGGAATGATGAATCTGGGAAAACGCTTCCGTTTTCCGAACGATTGCATTTATCAATTCGGCGCGAACGATTTTCACTGGGCAAAACGGTGAACGTATGCTTGAGCGTTAGGCCGACAGTTAGAAGCGGCGTGTGAATGGAACGATCACAATAAAAGAGAGAGAGAGAGAGAGAGAGAAAATTGCACGGACAATTTTACTAATCGTATCTGTTGAGTTGATTGCTTTTGTGAGCTGATAAAAGCTTAGTTTTACACCTAACTATGCTCACAGAGTATGCCTCAGTTGAATGATGCTCGCTGAATACGCTTTCTTCCCACATTGTGCTAAGACCGCTTGATGAATCTATCTCTAATAATAATAAATGGGAGTGTGTGAATGTTTGTCTAGATGCCAGACCGTGTGACTCAGAACTACAATCTATGACATAAATATATATTGAAAAGTGAAAATGTGCATTTTGGAGCGTTTCTTTTTCTATTAAAATTAAATTAACAACAAAAAAAAGCACCGATATTTTAAAAATTTTCTGTTACAACATACCAAAATATTATTACAAAAAATAATTTCTGCGTTATTTTAAAATTTAAAAAAATTGTCTTTTTAATAATACCGATTTAGCTTTTGGGAATTTTTATTTATTTATTACAAATGCCCAGAAGATTGGCTATGACGTCATTAGATTTCTAGCCTTCCAAAATATCAGAGACACAAAGAAAGAGGCAAAGACGTAGCGGATTTAGTGTTAACCAGGGTGAATCGTGTGGAGGAGTGTTACATTACACCCCTCGGGAATTTTTATTGAACTTTTTAAAATAAACTTATTTATGGTATTTTCAACAATGCACTTCATTGTGCCAATAAAATTCAATCCATTTTTAATTTTTCACCAAAATATTTAATCGCATGGATTGAAGCTGAGATTCTATTTATTATTTTTACTTAGTTTTCGCGAGAAATAAAAAAGTGAAGTTAGAATATTATGAAAGATGCTGAGCTAATTGAAAGTGATTACCTGGACAAATATGATATCATGAGACTCTACTATGTTATGAAGATTTATGAAAACCTTAAATGTAATAGATGCAAGGTTATTAAAATAATAAGGTTTTAACGTCAGAAATTAGTGCTCAAAAATACTTTGGTAAGAAAGTCACGAACATCGTCATATTTAAGAGATTTAATTGAAAATAAACACAACCTATATCTCAGAGAAAAGAGCAAGTTTTTAAATGTGGCTAGCTATAAAATATAACAGGTTCGAAATTCTGTGATTGAAAAATACATTGATGACAATCAGGGAAAAAGCACCACTTGCATTTTTCGAATGAAATTGCATTATAATTTATATTGGTCGGATATTATAGAAGAAAAAAAAGTAATTTTAGTAAGTTTCAAACAAGAACTCAAAATTTCACAATCGTATTTGCTGTTGCACCATCCTTGAAATGCTACAGGCCAGCTGGAGTCTAAAACATGACGAAATCTAGGATGCTGCATTCACATTAGTCACTTTTGTAAGTATACCTGAAAACAGATTCTTTTAACAGATAACTATATCGTCGTATTTGTTTGCAATTCTTATCTGGGTCCTTAATGCTCTTAAAAAACTAAAACAATCGCGAAAATATAGTTATGAATCTTTAATATTATTATCCCTGCATAATTAATAATAATAATATCAAGCATTAACAGTTAGTATCTCTACGTAATAAGGAACAGGGTTTTATTGTGATTCATGATGGATGCTATGTCAATGATCCCCAGCCATGGTGACAAAGAATAAAGTTTCTGGAAAATGCAAAAATTTTGGTTCTATCTCTGTTAGGAACCGAGATCCATAGTTTCTTCTCGAAAGTTTCTTAAACTATTGATATGAAAAGCTTAAAGCTAAAAGTGAGTCAGTCAAACAAATTACTTATTTGGATTACTAATCAGAAAACAAGCTCTACAATTGTTTAATTCTGATCGCTGTTGTGCTGTACTGCTGTTTAATTATCGGTTTGCTGTCTGATAACGTTCAGTTCCTTATGTACTTTTTAGCTATGTTTTTATCACCAATACTTTGTGTTTTCTGGAATTTCCGTAGAATAAATAATTATCTTTCATTTTCCACCATTTCGGGTTTGTTTTTACCATATATTCATTAAACACTTTCAGTAATAATATTTAAACCAAATTAAGCGTAATAAGTGCGAAGATACAGATACGACGAAATCAAATAATGAAATATCTAACAAAATCAATGCAGTAAAGAACACCCTCGTTCAGGGCATAAAAAAGTAAATTACAATAAAGTACAGCTAACAAACTTTTGAAATTTTTCAATCTCTAATCTGCTTAAATTAATTACGTGGTTAATTTTTTAAAACATTCAAATTTAAAACATTAAAACCTGGTTATAATAGCTTAGAGAAATTATTGAAATGTTTTTTCTTTATTTGATTCAAATGAGAATAGGCTATTCATGATTAGCAATTTGGGAGATTAGCTACTCTCTCGATTTCTTCCCTTCCTGTGATTTAATTCTTTAGGGGTCTGTGGTTCATTTGTAGAAAGGTTTCGGCTTCGAAATCAGAGGTTTCAAAGGTTTCGGTGGAAGTCGGTTCGGTGGAATTCGCAATTCTGTTGGGTCAAACTCCTCCAACTGGTGTGGTATGACAGCTCGGGGGAGGGAATGCCAGCCCCGACATGGATCTCATCACCCGACCGCATTTCAAAATTATGAGGGCCACCCCGAAATGCCCCTAATGTAGTTATAAGATGGGATAAAAATGTAATAACTAAACTGAACGAAGCCTAACTCAGTTCTTCAAATTTTGTGTTTGTTATTTACACTTCGACGCACTGTTTGTCTATCAAAGTGTGATAAGCTCGCCCGTTACGAAAATTGAACCTGACTTTGACGAAAAATTCAGGTTCCGAAAAAGTATTCAGACTTTCCACTATGCTGTTATACCACAAAAGAAAAATATCGACAAATATTTTCTTGTTGAAAATCAACCGATTTTTTTCTTCTTCTAATCGAAAAACCTGGGCATATATAATCAGAACTGTAATTATTACATTATCAATAAAAGAAAAGTGGGTAAAAGAAGATTGTTTTGAAGCAAAATGGATTGAATGATACAATTTAAAACAGATATCGCGTAAGGTCAATAATCAATCAGACAATACATCTTTCAAAACAAGAAGTTTGAATGATTTTGGTAATGCTTTAGAGAAACAGAAATATCGAATAATAATAATAATTTTTTGAATGCTTTGTTTTTAAAATTTTAAAATTGAAATGATGCAATCAAAGGATCTTAAAATGTTATAAAAATAGAGAAACACCTGATATGAAACATAATTATTTAAGATTTATATGTTTACTTCTCATCCTCTTTGGATTGGTTGGTATCTTGGACATACACTCTCTGATTTTTAGTTGTGTTTGATTTAAAGTTGAAAAAAAGCATTAATTTTCGAAATATTAAAAATTATATATTAGAACATCGATTTTTATATTTATTGAATATAAATCAATACTTCTGATGATTTTTTGTTCGCATTTATAAATGAAAATTGCATTCGTATCTCATTATTTTCTGCAAGAATCGGGAAATATGCTCCAATTCTTCCCTGCAAGATTTTGATTCTCCCAAAACGGCTGATTGTCCTTCTCGTCACAGGAGCTGAATGCTATCGACAAAAATCTCACGACATCAAAATCAACACGTTTCTTCAGTAAACCACGCCTGCCATCACGTGATGATATTCTCCACTTTTCATTCGTCATTCTCGAGCAAAGGATGAGATGAGTATCTCCCGCTCAGTCTGTCTAGCAACGCAGAAGGGATTTTTGAGAGCCAGGTGGAAGAGATAAATCGATGTTAAGCAAGAGAATATTCAACAACGGAACCAAGCGAAATATTGCAGTCACATGAAAAACTTTGTTCCTTCAAACAGTCTTTAGAAATTGAAAAAAAAATTTTTTTACAATATATTTAAAAGAAATTTAATGTATAATTGGAAAGAAAAAATAGTATTGTTTCATATCAAACAATAGTAATAAAACAGAACATTAAACCTTTTTTCGGGTTAAGAAAAAGTATAAATTATTAAAATAAAAGATAATAATGAAAATTGGAACATTGAATGTTCTTTTAACATGAAATGAAATATATCTGCAGATTTAATATTATGGGAAAATATCCAGATAGCCCATAATAAAGGACACTGATATTTGAAGAGTAAGTTGTATTTTACATTTATAAAATAAACATTGAAAAGTCATTCATACAAAATGATTATTAAACATCAAGGATACAAAATAAGTTAAACGCGAAATTATAAAAAAAGAAATTAATTTTTTCAACAATTGGGTATAAAAATTAAAGTGCCTAAAGTTAAGAGATTACATTTCAGAACTAATATCACCCCAAAACACTAACTAATCGACAGATTCTTCCTAATCAAATTAAAGATTCACTTTTTAAGTCTATAGTTAAAATTTAATTCTTAAATTAATCCGACAGCAAGAAAGACAATACTCGGTTAATTATAACTATCAACGTCAACTACTAGTCGAATCCACCATTTTCTGATCTCCAAATTTAGATTTTGTAACATTTCATTTTAACTAACGGATCTAGTAATTGCTAAAGTATTTTGGAATATTATGATAAATTTGATTCTGGATTGATAATGATGGAATGTTCGAGACTTATTTCATGAGAACCTTTCAGTTCCGAGTTCCAATCCCCTTCAGTTTTTAAGTGCATATTTCTCTTAAATTATAATTTATATTCGTTCCATTGAATATTTAAGAGATGGAGCGGTCAATTGCTTTTCCTTCAAAGGTTTGGATTTCTTTTATAATATAAATGAGTAATGAATATAATTTAAAAAATTCAGAATAATATGCTTATGGGAAAAAAAGTAATTGAGGCGATAAATTTTTCAAGCATATATTATTGATTTCCTTGAAAAAAAAATCAAAAACTAATCTTAAATTGTAGAAAAAAAACTATGCAAGAATAATAGTTTCTTTTATGAATAAGAGTAAAGAAATTTAACATGGAAGCTATTTGTGTGGTGATAGCACCCCAACACATAGTAACACAAAGACGTACACACAATCATAGGAAGCAACCAGCATTTATTCATCGGTTTTACAAGAGACATCGTGCTATGAGCATTAGTAGCTGTGAAGTTTATTTTTCATGAGTACTTTTGTTACCACTTTGACGACTCTAACATGAAGAAACAGAGTACGAAATTTTATGCGAAATATCAAATTTGCCACAAAAGCGTTGCTTATGATGCAGGAAGTTTAGCTAATGCTGCCATGAGTCGTGCATGATGTTTTAGTGATGTTATCGTGAGTCGTACAACGTGTTTTTATGATGTTGCCGTGAGTCGTACATGGTGTTTTAGTGATGTTGTCGTGAGTCGTACAAGGTGTTTTAGTGATGTTGCCTTCAGTCGTGCAATATATTTTTGTGATGCTACCATTAATCGGCAAGGCGTTTTGGCGGTGTTGCCTTAATTCGTATAAGATGCTTTGCTGATGTTGCCACGAGTTTGCAAGGTGTTTTGAGTGGCACATATGTTTTAAAAGCTAAAGAACATTACTGAAAGACGAAAGAACCCTTGGAAATCTAAGAGGGTGTCTGACACACTCCTATAAGTAGATTTCGACTGGAGGTTACAGAAAAATAAGAATACTTTTCTGTTGCGCTAGGACACTGTTCTGAAAATGACTACACTTGCATGTAAATAAAAAGTAATTTCTTGAAAATCAAATTCATCTTGATACATTTTAATTCTACCTTCTATTTTTCTTTGAACACTTATGCGCATAGGGCGCATAAGTGTTGGAATAAAGGAATGAGACAGACTAAAACAATGGGTCTTTTCAAAACAAGTGAATTTTCGGCGTATTAATTTTTATATAATGAAAAATAATAATGGAATGCATCGTGTTCACTTGTGATGTGTGGAAGTATGGAAAATAAAAGCGCGAGAATGTAGATTCTGGTATTGTCCTGTTCACCTAATAACAATATAAAATTATCCCATAATGATTTTCAAAAAGTTTAAAAATTATACTGAAATCTTTTAAATCATAATAAGCTCCTAAAACAAATAAACCCATTAGAAAGCAATGCACATAAATAAAGTATCTCCTGACTTTATTCTGAAACAAATAAAGAATGAATTGATGACATATTGAACAAAAAGTTTTAATAGCGGTGTTATATTGAAATGATAAAGAAATTTTAGGAAACAATTTAGGAGTGAGACGCAGGCTACATTTAAATATAAAACAACACACCACCGAAATTTGAACTTTCTGGTTCAAAGTTTTAATTTGTACCCTACACAAATGGTATATATTTAATTAAAAAATCTCGAGTTCCGGCAACAGAACTTCATCAGTAAATTTAATGATATCCAAGGGCTGGTCATGTTTTTGAAAAGTACTATTAAAAAAAAGAGAGAAATTTGGAAATCAAGTTATAGAGAAAGCAAAACCGAATCCAAAATTAATTTCCAAAAATGGAATAAGAGTTCTTGCCATGCTGAAATATTACTAATTAAATACTTTCGATATTTATATGAAACTAAGGAAAAACAATTCACAAGTTAAATTTCAAATGTAAAATAATATTAATAAATTTAATTTCACAACAAAATAAATATTAGCATTTAGATAAATAAAGATTCTGATTTAAGATATAAATATTAATAACGAATAGTTTTTAACATTTTTTTATAAAAAATTAAGTTAAAAACTAATTTTAAAATATTTTTATTTAAAAAACGTCAAAAATTTAATTGTTATAGGTTTTCGCTGTAAATCATGTGAAAAAAAAACTTTCCAGATTTAAGTTGTATGTTTAAAAAAAAAATTGGTTAATTCAAATACATTCATTCTTGGTTAATTCATTAGTTTAATTTTTAACAGCAATTTAATTGATTGTTCTAGAATCTCCCCACACGTTACATTATGACATAATAGTTAGTAATCAAAATGAATCAATAACTGTTTCACCATGCTGTTTTAATTGTTCGATCGTTCTTTACTCAAAAAGCAAGCACTGTTCACCCTCCACACCTGCCTGTACACCTTATCACTTAGTTCCCGGAGTCGATGAGATTCGACGAGGGGGCCGCTGCGATCGCACCCCCTCCCCCGTGGGTGGGTGGTTGCTACTGCTATTGGGGAGGAGACTCCTCAATTTCCAATGCAGCACTACCGCGAGCGGGAGTAAGGCACATGACTCCACTACTGCTTCCATACTGATAACCAACTCTAATATGTTGCTCGTACTGATCAGATGCTTTCATGATACAAATATTCAACTTATAGCTTGAGTTGCTCTTAGTTTATTAGCGAAAGAGAGGTTGTTGCTGTGTTGTGTGGAAAATTTGAATCTAAATAATTTTATGATATCTTGCCAAAGGATTCTTGATTTTTTAAAAGGTAATTGAAGTTTATAACCTTTTTTTGATTTTATTTCAAATGATTATATTGTGTAAAATGCATTTACTTTAAATTGAGTTTTCGGTTTTTTTAAAGACAATAGTTTTGTGCCTGCTCTGCTGTTTTGACCATTCTGTTATTCATTTAGAGCAAGAATTTAAAGACAACTAAAGTTGATATTTAATATACTTATCAATAGTTGTATATTAAATTTTTAAGAGATACAAAATTACATGCTTTATTTCTAAATTATTATCATTCCCATTCTTTAGTTATGAATTTCCTTTTTAAAGAGAGAATAGATAAACTTATAAGAGAAATTTAGATGTAATGTATCAAAATAAATAATACAAAACTTTAAACTCAGAAGTATTTTATTTAAATCTTTTTTAATATTTACAGAATTTTTTTGAATGATTCTTAAGAGTCTTATATTGATCTTATATATAGAGATGGTGCATATATATAAGTATTCTATTTCCTTAGACATTTTCCTTTACAAATTATTTTGCTTAAAGTTTGTATTTAAAAAAAAGCCAAACAATTAGTTTTCACTTCTCTATTCTAATAAGTACAAGTTCATAATTTAAGAAATGAATGTTATGAAATTTTATATATGAATGTTTTTTTTAACTTGAAAAAGAAATAAAATTATTATTATGAAGAAATTAGTTTTTTATGTCTTCTGGTCCCTTTAAAATAAGAAATTTCACGATGAGCGGCCTAAGTTCATTAAAATAGTTTTTAATCCTCTTTTAAACCTTATCTATTATGTGTACGTTTTATCTTTAATCATATTTTAATTTTATATTTTTTCTTATTTATCTATTATCCTATTTAAATTATTGAAAGACAGCTACTGTAAAAGCTTTAAAAAGATTACTTATTCGATTTCTTTTAAAAATAGAATATTTATGATTTTATGTTATTTCAAAAATGTCTATCCGAAAGCTATCGCAAAAATCGGAGCTTTATCTAAAGGAACAGATAAAAATCTGTAGATCCGTTTTCACGGCGGTTGAAGTTAAGGAGAGGGGAAAACAACTTACCGGAATTGAAAGCCCTTGTTCGAAACATAAACCTTTACGTACACTAGAAAGCTCGAGATTTATTGTGGGAAATCGTATACCATTTTGAGTCCTTTATTCTGAAAAAGAAACGATTTTATAAGGATATTCGTATGGCTCTTTCCGAACAAGAATTTTTTCGTTTTATTGCTAATACACATGCAATATGAAAAATGCGTATTTTACTAATAATAAGAAAAAAAATAATATAAGTCATAAAAAATATGAACGAAAAGAAAGAAATTGCCCTCTTATATACAACAAACTTTAGTTCTAACATCTTTGGCTATTTCTATTTAAAAATATTAGCATATTTTCATTAGAAATAAATTTAATAAAAAATACTTAGAAATAATCGTACCTAATAAATTGATTATCAAATTCTATATGAATTTCAGCATTTAGAAATATATCTAAGGAAAAAACCAAATAAAAATGTTTTATAAAATGAATTTTAAAACATTAACAGAATGTTCCAGAACGATTTTCTTATTTATTTGATTATTAATTTTCTTTCAGAATCTTAATTGAGAACTTTTATAAAACAATTATTTAAAGTCATCATTTCTCTGACAATTTTCATTTTTCTAACCGATTTAATATTTTTCAGATAGCTATACAAAAATAAAAAAATGATAATACCATAATAAAATATTTAATATTATTAAAATTGCTTAGAATATTTTGTTTGATATTATTTTCGCATTTGTTTAAAGTCACGATAATTGACCTTTATATATTAAAGTTAACTAATGTGTGTGCGTGCGTGCAGGCAAATTTATTAATCACGAATTATTTGATTAAATTTAATCAGTAATGGAGAGTAATCTAAAAGAGCGATTTAAAAAAATTACAGCTATTAAATTTCCGCAATTACATTCATGTTGACATATTTGAATAAAGTATTAAATACAAGAGATGTAATTTGAGAAATTTTACAGTCACGATTTACAGTTTTTTAAAAAATGTTTTTTTTCTTACTGTTATTTTCTGTTAATATAATTTACATTTTTAATCGTTGTTTGAAATAATTTTGATGTTTTAAAACTTTATTTCTCAGTTTAAAATTATAAACTTTTGTGAAAATTTCATCATATTTTTTGTTCCCCTTTTTAATTGCAGTACATTAAATTACATATTTATTTAGTTTTGAGAACTAAGTAATCATATTTTATACATATTTTACTTTAATAAAAATTTTAGTTTTGAGTTTAAAAATGGAAAATAAGTAAAATAATTCAATTATTTGAAAGCACTTGTAAGCGAAATAATATATAAATACGAAATAACGAAGTTAACTATATATAAGAAAGATATAAGCAATAAAAACAGGCAATTGTTGCTTATATTCTGAAATGTTGCCACTGCTTAACAATTGGTCAAATTTATCTGAGATATTTATTATTATTTTTGAATGAAAAACCCTAAATCGTTTTCTTGTAATTAATATATGAATTTGACGTTTGAAAATATACAATAAGTACAATAGAAAGTATGTATCCTTCATTGTTCTTCTGAAATGAAGTTTCATAACATTAAATAATGATTGATAGCATGGGAAATAAAGAAACCAGCGGTTAAAAAATATATTTATAATAGAATTATTACACTTTATTTTAATATAAGAATGCTTTTATTTTACGTTAATTTACAATACCAGAAGACACTAAAGAATTTTAAATTAGATTTAAGAAGGATTTTTATTTGAAATATATTTTTATGTGAAAGTAATAATATGAATTTAGTAAAAAAAAATGAAAGCACAATTAATACTTTATATATAAATTTCAATGAAAAAGCATTCATTGCACTTTTCACTAGCTTAGAAAAATTAAAAATTCATTATTAGAGAAAAAGTTATCTTTTTTGTAAAACGATTGTTAAAGAGTATATTGTTCAAAAATGTTAAAGTTATTTTTTTACAACCTATACGAATGACGGTAAATATAAAATAAAATAACTTACACTTTACAATTCTTAGAATTTCTTCACATTTTAGAAAACCCTTTTTCTTACAAAAGTAGTGAATATACCTGAAGCAACTTTTCTATTTTGAATAAGAATTGTAAATATAAACTCTTATATTACTCTTGATTTATTTATTATATCATTAAAGATGTTTTCAAATTCTATAAATCTCAATAAATTATAGAGTTTAGATATTCTAAATAAAAATTAAATGTTTTCTGTCTGTAAATGTTTCTGCTTGTTTTAAATGTTGAGATTCTCTAGTTAAATATGTATTTTAAATTGAATGCATGGAAATATTTTTATTAAGAAATCGAGAAAAGTTACAAATTCCTTTTCAATTTATTCTAGCAAAGTGATATAATTCATGCAATTTTGTATACAAATTTTATTTGCCTATAGATTAATGCTATATGAAAACTTATACTAGAGTTAATTATCACTAGTGTTAACATTTATTATGACAAATATTTTTTTTGAAATTTTGGTTAATTTAATTTTATTTTAGTAATTTTGGTTAATTTAATCTTATTTCAGAAATTTTATATTTCTTTGCATTAAAAAATCTTCAATATTTGACATTTTGTAAATTATGAAATTAAATTATCTTTCATGAAAAATCGATGTAATATCAATTAACAATTTAAAATTCGTATCTTTTTAATGTTTATATACGCAAAATATTAATTTTATTCGAAACTGATCTCCTTAATTGCCTCTAATCAAGCATAAAGCTAACATATATGTCTATAAATCCAGTTTCAGAAAACGTGAATTGTTTTATGGTAATAATATTATATTTTTTATAATAGTTCCATTACTGAACTATAGTTAATTTTAAAATTTTATAAAATGCTTCTGTAATATTATTGGATATTAATATTAGATTTTTAAATGATGTTTTTTGATTGTAGATACAAATATTGTCTAAGCATCAAATCATTTTTTTTAAGTTAGGAAGTAAATTAGGATATATTATCATTTTTTTTTCTTTCCGTCATGTTTCTTTTTATTTCCATGACAAAAGTAAATGTTTGTAATTAAATTTGAATTATAATTTTTTTCTTTTGTGAACGTTAGCTATATGATTGTAGCAATTTTTAGGAAAATTTAACTTTAATAATATGTTAACATTCTCTAAAATACTTATTTAAAAATACAAATTCTTGAAATTTTGTTTCAATACAGTTCTCTTCTGCAAGAAAAAAACATATTATTGATTATAATTTTATATAAAAGCCTGTTTATCTTAAGCTAAACTACTTCGTGATATAAAATGCTAAAAATTACTGCATTAAAATGATAAAAAATAGATTTTCTGTTTTATTTTAAAATTTACGCCCTAACAAAATTATAAATACTAAAATAGAACAAAATTTCTTATGCCAGAAATAGACATTTGTGCAGATTTCATTTGATTTATTCTAAACATCTATTAAAAATATACCTGTAAAATATTAAAAATGATATATTTTGATGTTTTTATTAATGGATGATTAAGAAACAAACATATTTAAAATGTAAAATATTGCCAAACATAAATATTTACGATATACATTTTTACATTTTATTATATAATATTTTCAAATTTGACAAGAATAAAATCAATGAATTGAAAAAATATAAAAAATTCATTAATACAAATTTACAATTGAAGAACTGATGCTTTATTTATGTTCTAGCTCTTGTGCTATAAAAGCCCATACTCCATATAATATTTTTTTCTAGGAAATTCCATTGCCTTTGATTTTTTTGCATATTTTATAAATTTTAAAATGTTACATCTATATATTCTGCATCTTATTTGAAATATTTTGATATAAATGATATTTTAACGACCAAAATAAGATTTAGAAAATGTCTTAAAGTATTATAATTCTATTTCAACAAATCTGTTGTTAATATAAAAATGATTCATTAGTGTCTAGTTTGCCTACGTATATTCTTTCATCTTTTAAATGATTATAATTAAATTGCTTATAACATTAGATATTTTTTATAGCTTTGCTTAATTCCAGATATTTTTCTAAAATATGAATGAAATGGGACATGCAGATTTTTTTTTTTAATTTAAGCTCATTTTCTACTTTTTTTTCTTGCAAAAATTCATATTATAATAAAAGCTACATGTATATTAATTAATACTAAAAGTCTAGCATGTGGAAACATAAAAGAATCTAAATCCATCATGTTGTTCATATTTTAATGCTATTATTTAAGTTTAATTTATGATTTTTACATTAAGTAATTGAACGTTACATGATTTATCATTTAAAGAACGATTTATTTTTTCAGAAATAGTCAATATTACATGATTGTTGTCAGATAAAAAAAATTGTTTTTCAACAGCAATCCTGGAGAAACAAATTTCTGAATGTATGTTGCTGAACATTGAAAATGTTTGTTTAATTTATATCAAAATATAATTATAGTTTCAAATTATCTATTTAATTCATATCAAAATGTAATTATAATTTGAAAATATTTATTTAATTCGTATAGGAGTATAATCATAATTTATATACTGCGTTTATCTTCTTTAAAAAAATGTAAAAACCAACTAACATTAAGGATCTATCAATAAACGATGTAATTAAACGCTAGAAGGTTTTTGCAGTGCATATTTCCGATTTTTCAAGTTTCATGGATTAGGTTTTGAATATTTTTTTTGTTTCCTTATTCCCATATCATAATTTAAAATAAAATTCATTTCAAGAGGAAAGGCATTTTTTTTTCTTACGGTTTTATAGATTATATTACTATAAAAAGAACTTGTATATGTTAGCTGTAATTTCATTATAAGAAATTTGTCTTTGTAAATTTTTAAATGCATTTATTGTATACAGAAATAAATAATTATTGTAACTTTAACAAGAAAATATAATTCAGACTTGCACCAAAAAAAATTCAATATATATATATATATCAAAAATACTACATGCTCGAATCAAGTGAATATATATTATATCGATCTGAATATGTTGAACTAAGTGATTGTAAATAGTTTAAAGTACGAGATCAATGCAAAAAGTGAAAAAAAATTATATGATTGTCCACATTTTAATGAATTATTTTAGATTAAAGGGATTTTTTATGCTTATTGAAATGAAACTTTTATTTCTTTCTACAAAAAATTGCTACAAAAATTTTTAATATGAAATTGAGAAATATAAATTAGAATATATAAATGTATTGCCAAAAAAAATTCTTTAAAATTTTATTTAAGAATTTTATTATTATTTAGGTTGTATTTTATGTTTTAATATTACATTGATTAACTTAACGTAACAAATTTATTAGAGAAAAATTTCTCATTGATTTTAAATAGAAATTTTCATTAATAAAAAGATTAAATTTATATTATTAAAGTATTTATAATTAAACGGAAGGAATTTGCTATTTTTGTTTACATTTTCAACTTAATTAATTAACTAAATGAAATTTCTCTCCACAATTAGCACCCATCTTTTTGAAACACTTGAATCTAAATAAATTAGATGCTATAAGTTATACTCAGTATTTCGGATATTAAATACATATATCCAACGACAGATTCTGTATTTATATCTACTTAGTTTTTTAAAACAATACAACTGAAAAATATGTTATCTTTATGCTAACGGTTACAGATGCACTCAAAAAAAATCTCATAAGGTCATTAGGAGACTTCGCATAACAGCAATCTTACGAAGTTGCCTGCTTTGATTCTCATAATAAGGTTATAAGGATAGAAATTAAATTGGGCAATCTTTCATTTTGCATTTGTGTCAAATGGTTGGAATTCATATATGTACCTCATTCGAAACAATCTTTTCAAGTCGAGAATAAGACATATGTTCCTCTATCCTTGCCATAAGCGATTTTGTTTCTATCACTCACTTACAAAAACATTTTTCCAAGTATTGTTGTTTAAAAAAATTATTTTGCGTGTATGATTATATTAAATTTTCTTTAAAAAAAATTTAGCCTGTATACTTATAGCAAGTTTTTTTTAATTAATAAAAATTTTTATTACAAATACTATCTCATTTACAGAGGAAACTAGGTAACATTACTCGAAAAACAAATCTCTATTTTCATAATATATACATTCAGGATTCCAAACTGGTAGGAATCATTAAGAAATGATCTGTTTTGGACTTCATGTATCACGGTCTATTGTTGAAGACACAAAGATGGTTCGATGTTTGTCAGTATTGGATTATCTGACCGTTATCACAAAAACATGGAGATTTAATGGAGATTCGAACCTCTAATTTGGAATATCGTCGCATGATAATGTTTAATTTGTCTGTATTACTTTAAAAAATTTATTCTTAATTGTAAAATAATGTAATTAATGTAATTATTATGAGAATAATGCATTTAATATCGCCGAAAGGCTAGCGTATATTAACAGAAATTCTAATAAACATTATAGAATATATTTAAAAATTACAAAAGATAAGGAGCAAATATGTATGAATATATCACAAAATTGGCATGAATGAATAATTTTAAGAATTTTACAGTGATGTGAAGATGGATTTTTTCTTTCAATAATATACTATAATTAAAACTATGACGAATTTTTTTAGTGAGCATTTCCTACCGAAGAAGTAACTACATGCCAACTTTAGTAAATTCAATAGTTTGCACTCTAAATTTATAAATAGTATTCAGATTATCATACTAATAAGTTTGGTTTCAAAGAATGCTTTCTCTTCTTCAACAGGTGCTCATTGAAGAAGAAGAGTTTGTGTTTTGTGCATGTGCATCCAGACCGAGGCGCCCATAATCGGCCGAAGGTGGAGGAGAAGAAGGTGATCGTTCGTATGTGCTTCCTCGATAATACTTGCTCGAGTGCTGGAGCTGTGTGGGTTGGATCCCCACGGTGGTTTTGTGTTTCGGACGCCGTCCCTCCTTCGGTTCAAACTGGTGCGACTACAGGACACACGGGGGATGGATTCGCCCGAGAAGCTCAACGGCTTTCTCACCACCAACAATGGTAAGTGTTCTTCTTCACACACAAACAAACACGAACAGGAGGAACAAGTGACGCGTAAAAAGTACCAGAAAATTTGTTTCTCAGTTTTATTATACTCCTTAATCTAAAAATTTTTGAATTTTAACCACTTTAGCAGCAGGGCTGGATTATTAAATAGGAAAAGTAAGCTCTGATTTTTTCACCTTCAATTTTTAAAGATTATTATTATTATTATTATTATTCTTTCATTTGTTTTACAACTGTCCTGAACTCGAACTTAAAATCAGATATCGCTCATTTTTCAAAGCACTATATGCATTTTTTTTTTAATGTTTTCATATTTGCTTACGACTCTGTGGAGTTAAATTTTCTTCATATTTGGGTGATTGATTCAGTAATCCATAGTTCTGACGAACTTTGTATTAGAGTATTATATTGTTTCTAGTTTTTAAAAATTTATTTATCATTTTGCTTAAAGGAACTTCCAATTCTAAATTTCAAATATTTTTGACATGCAAAATCCTGAAACCATCTGTCACGAAGTTGCCTTGCAATTAAATGGTCCTTTATTACAGTTTGTCATAATATCTCTAAATTAAAAAAATATTAATAAAAAGCTATCCGATATTGGAAATCGAAGAGGGAAATGAAGGTCCAGATTTGAATTACTTAGGGGTCCTATAGGAATGTATTCGATTCTTCTCAGGGCTTCAGCTGCTTCATTTTCAATACTTGATAGATTTTAATCTTTTTAATGGTTTCTAAAATCAATTCAAATAAACAAACAAAAAAGAAGTTCATAGAATATCTTCTAAACTACTACACATTAATTTACGAAAGGTAAAAATTAATGTCACAAATTTGGTATCTAGATATAGCAAAATAACCATACGCTATACGGTGAGATTGTCCACAGCGCCCCCTGGCGGCGAACAGCGAAATTGGTGTTTCTACTTCTAAAACGGTAGAAGGTATGGGAAGAAAAGTCAGAAACAAAATTACAGAGCGTATTTGATTTAGAAGGAAAACACAGTTTGAGTGTAATAATACTAAAACGCATAAAACGCTCATTTTTTTTTATCGTGATTACGACAGAAACGCGTTAGAAATTAAACAGAACAATTAGTTATCAGCAATTACTTTTATTTTCAGGAATTCAAAATATTCTACGCCACCGACGATTATTGCTCAAAACATGACTTTTTCTCCTATTTTCATGAATTATTATGTCGTTGGTCTGAAAAATCGAACCAAAAAAAAACCGCACGTTTTACATGTTCTATTCTTCTCGAAATTGCGTTCAAGGAGTCTTTTCAGACTAAATCGAAAATATTTCACAATTTTGTAATTGACTTTTTACCCTATCTTATACTGTTTTTAGAATAGGAAGGCCAACTCTGATATTTGTCACCAGGTGGCGGTGTAATTGATCTCACCATGTTGTGCACGGTCATTTTACTATACTTGGGCATAAAGTTTGTGGCAGTAGTTATCGCCGTTCTCAAGTAAATATGGGGTAGAAGAACTTGAGTGGACGCCTTGTATAGTAAAAATACCTGTCATAAAAATATATTTCAGATGGATATCAGAGAAAATCTTCAAAATCAGCTATAAAAGTTTTTTTTTTTTTTTTTGCTACTAACTAGATAATTCATTATGAATCGAAGCATTAATTTGCTTTTGTCAAAGAGAGAATCGATGGTCGAACATCATATTTAATTCAAGTCAAGTTTATGAAATATCAGGGAATGCAATACGTTGTTTTATTTCGTCTAAATCAGGAAAAGGGATATTGAAGAGCGTTTTGTCTATAAATCTCAAAAACACGAGAGTAGTTAGTATCAGTTTGATTTACGGCTGCTTTAACTAAAGTAACTGCAGAAAAAAAAATCTCGCATCTATTTGCACCATAAATAATACACTGTGCGCAAACTGGTTATCTGTGAATTTCTGCAATTATTTAAGGGAATAAAAAACTAATTGAATATAAAGCATTTTACAAATTTTTTGGGGGGTAAAAATGTAAATTTTTATTTGTCATACCTTAATTTTATCCACAGCATTATCAATGTTACACTTATATATTATCCTTACTTATACATTTTAAATTACCTTATAACTAAAATTCCACAAGCAAGGAAAATTAGTTTAATGAAGCATTTCTTTGTAATATAGGAAGAATTTTATATAAAAAAATAAGCAAAAATCAAACTTAATACCTTTGTAGAGTGCAAAGAAATGTTCCAAAATAAACAAATAAATATTAATATCATGCCCATTAGTCTCTGCGATTTAATATTCTGAATAATTTTTAATGTCCTGTTCAAATGGTCATTAAATGCAAATCGAAACTTTAAAAAAAGTCACAAAATATTTTGGTTGCAATCTGAAAATCATTAGAATAACATATTTTGAATAATTAATTCATTTAATAAAATGTGAAAGAAAACTGTAATAATTTTTAAATTAGACATTTCGGAATAATTGAAAATAAATGTCTTTAAGATTTTGTGAGGCAAATACCCTAAAACTGAATGACCTCATATTATTTGAAATTAAAAAGCTAGTCAGAAGTCGTGCATCAAAAATGCAAAAAAAAACGACTAAAAATTTTGCAAAAATTCCCACGCTTTTTAAATTACAATCAATAAAATGACATTTTTTTATATTTTAAAATGGTATAAAATTTATTTTTGTGCAATACATTAATTGTGTCCAAAACTCAGCTTAATTTTTAATTTTAATTAATTAATTTCTAATTGAATTTTTTAAAAAACTCGCCCTGAAGTCCTCCAAAGACGACCTCAAAAGTGTACATGTGCCAGATTTGGTAACTGTAAGTCAAATGATCTGGCCTGTAGACACATATAAAGAGAAAGAGAGAGAGAGAATAGTGTGAAAAAAAAGGGTTCGTTTTTGACATGTGAATAACGGATGTAGCAGATATTCGTGATTTGAAAAAAATGGAATTTTAAAAAACAGAGATAAAAAAGTTTTTAACCACAGAAAATACAATTTTGTTAGAAGTGATTATGCTTTACTATAACTTAGTTTTTTTTTTGTTTCTTTCAAAATAAATAGCTAAAGAATATCAACTTTATTATTCGCCTATTAATAATTAATTAACTATTAATTCGCCACTGATTAATATTTTAGTTAAATCCATATAAAATTTTAAAATAAAGTTTAAAGTTGAAAAAAAGATACACTCATTTCCTCCTATTAGATAAAGAATCAAACATGATAAAATAATTTTGTTTTAAAGTTTCGTTTATTTGAAGTTAAGTTAATTGTATTTAGCGATTTGAAATTAATAAATTGAATATTGCATTGTGATGAATGATTTAATTATAATTGAAAGAATAAAATAAAATTGATAAAAATGACATAAGCGTTAAGCTGGAAAAAAATAAAAATTTGTATTAATATTGCAATAACAATTTATATAAAATTTTATTACTCTTTATTTTTGTTATTTTAGTTACATATATATTAATTTGTAATTTTCTCATGTATCAAATCTTTCTTATTTTATTTTTATGAGGTTTTCATATTAGTTAGAATTTAATCCATTTAAAAAATAAATTCAAAATTTTTCTTTTAATTTTTTAAATCAAAATTGTTGGAAATATGTCCATTATTTTGGAATGCGAATTACGGATAAAACAATTGACGCATTTTGAAGACCGTAACAACATATTTTCCGTATTTGTGCTTTCATCTGTTTTAAATTAAATCTTTGAAAATGGCTTTTTGTTATAAAGCAGTAATAACTCATTAATAACATTTAAATTTCCAGACGATGTGACCTGTCTTTAGAAACTAAATTGACACAATAAAATTTTGAGCATAGAATTGTCTGCATATTAAGTAAACATAAATGCTGGCACCATAGGTTTACAAGATTAATTTTCAGTTTGACTGCCTTTTGCTTTTTCTGTTATTTCCTCTCGCAGTAAAGCTACAGCTTGCAAAAAGAACTAAATAAAACATGGCTTAGTTTGAAATTTCTAATGTTACAAAAATCATTTGCAAAATATTTGATGAAAATGTAGTTTTGTAAGATGTCCACATAATATTTTATTTCTAAAATGTGGTATAGGAAGTAAGGATATATATTATTTATTCTAGAAACTGTAAAATAAATAAACATTTAAAATAAAATTTCATTAATTTTAAATACCATTTAATTTGAAAAAAAAGGGAGAGAGAGAGAGAGAGAGAGAGAGAGAGAGAGAGAGAATGACTTAAGGTCTTAATTGCACGCCTTCTACAATTGTGAGCGATTCCTTTGCGTTAATTCTACGAATAATTCTTATTTTGATGATTTTATACTATTAAATATAATAAATACTCTATCATTGAAAAACGCGTTTTAAGATTTTAATTATTTCCAGAATTATAAAAACCATTCGTAATTAAACCTTAAAAGCCTTAAAATTTAAAAAGCATAAAAGTCTTTTTTAAATTTTTAAAAAGGAATATAAAACATAGATATATAGCCACTTTTATTCTATTTTCAAAGAAGATAAAAACTGCCGCCCACATTTGTCATGCTTTATTTCTTCTGCAGTTTTTAGAATATATTTGTTTTAAATTGTTTGTTGAATATGAATTTGTTTTTATATTCTTTCTTAAATATTTCATTACAGTTTCTTGTATTCTAATACTGTCTTGATATTGTAATTTTGTCCTAATATTCTTTCTAATATTGTCCTGTGTTTCAATATTTAAGGAATTATATTTTATTAATTGTTGATATTAAAATTGTCTTTATGAATTTTAAATCTTTTTTCCTTACATTTAATGTTATTTTTAAAATTTTGATAAATATTAAATATTAAAAAAGGATTAGCAGCAATATTATTATTGCTAATAATCATTTTTTGTCAATTTGATATACTTTTTTAAAAATTTCTTTCAACAACAAAGAAACTAAAGTTATTGCTCGGAGACTTTACCTTCATATTATTGATATTTCACCCTATTAAAAAATGGTGAAAATTATTAACCTTTCAAAAAAAAATCAAGAGTTGTTTAGCTTCTAGTAAGATTGATTCTCCGCGCTTTATCTATTACTCTGATTCATCTTGCCGACGTTTTCTATTAAAATACCAACAAGGAAAATTTCACAGGCAAAAGAAACGCTATTCAAAACAAATATTTTGTATAGACATCCTGTTGTACACAAATAAACAGATGTAAACACAGTTACTTTTGGAGGACACTAGACCAACCATGTCCTTGACCTCTGAAGAACGAACTCGTCCTTTCTGTTCAGAGTTCTTATCAAATAAAAGGGTCGCTGCGGTAACAGCACCGACCCCGCCTTCCTCGCCGTTCTGTCGGAACGGGAATCTGCGGTCCGAAAGCACGGAGACGCTGAAAAGCGTAGGCGGTTATATGACGTCTCTCCGGCGGCTTGCAAGAAATAACTCCTCGGCAAATGTTTGGGATTGGAATTGTGTTGTTTGTTTCTAGTTGATTGAACTCTGGCGATCATTGTTAGTGGATTGAAGAGTAAAAATGTTTTGCAATCTGAACAGAGATAAAAAGTAAAGCGGAATAAAAATAAAAAATATATTTATTACAGAATTTTGTTTCATATGCTTTGAATTTAAAACAAATAAAATACAAATTGTTTACATGCTTTAGAAATTTGTCTATTAAAAGTGAGCTACTAAGTACGTTACTGATTACTGAGTTAGTTAGTTAGCTGGTTTTTATGGTACTGATTACTGAATTACCACGACAATTAAACCATCTTTTTTTTTTTTTTTTTGTAATTTTCTTGCGATGGGATTAAAGAAATATATATATCATAAATATATATCATAAATATAAAATTCATAAATCTTGAAAAGATTCCAGATTTCTGTTAATTTTATAAAAAAATGCTAATCTAATAGTTTTATTTGATTATATATTTTCTGTTAAATAAATTTTACTTTTAGAAAGATCACACAAATTATGAAGTTTCGCATTATTTTCAATTCATTTTTAAAAGGGTATATAATTTTTTTCTATTATTTGTAATTATGTATCTAGTTGATATAAAAAAATAATTCCTTATGCAAATGAAATGTTTAAAACGTCTTCATAATAAAATATTTCTGTTGTATTTATTTATATAAAGTAATAATCATTTATTAATAATAATTTATTTGAAAACAAATAAATAATTTTTAATAAACAACTATAGATAAATTTTTAACAATTGATTATTATAAATTTCAAATAAACTTTTTTTTCAAAAATAGAAAGATTATTGTCGTTATAACATGAAAAAAGAATTAATTTCATTATGGAAGCTAAAAACTATTTATAAAACAAATTAGGAAAAAAAATATATTAAAAATCTAAGCAGCAAAAGGTTTTCAGTTTTCAAGTTTGTGAAAAGATTTATCTATTATTACCTATAGAAGTGTTCATTCGCATGTTCTTACAATTAATTGTGTGACTAAGGATTTTTTAATAAGTTTATTACAGAGGAAAGCATAAGTTGCACGAATTAAATTCATCATTGAATATTTTGTAATTATTTAGTTCTGAAATCAGAACGGATAAAAACTGTTTTGAAATAGACTGAGTTGAGATTAAAACTGTATTGAGACTAATTGTAATGGAAATGAATGTTCTCAATCTGTTGCTAAATTAGTTTTTTTAAATGAATCACAGGGAATGTTTGTTTAAAGTTAATCTTTAGAATAATTTCAAAATTCACGTTATTTGATTTATATTGCCTGGAAAGTAAGATTTAACATAACTTATTAGGCCATTCAGCTATTGTATATAATCCTAAATGGACTTCACGATTCTTTTAAGTAAAAATAGCAAATATATAAATTAAAGTATTGTTATTTATTGCCTAAATTAATACCAATTCCACTATTTTTTTCATATGAAAAGCACTTTTTATCGAGCATTTGTAGATTTTTTATATGTTTTCCAATTTTAAAAATGTTTGGAAAATTTGAAATTCCAATTTTAAAAATGTTCGGAAAATTTGAATAAATTTTTACTCCATATAATTTTTTCGTAATAGATTCATTACTTATGCTTTAATTAAATCCTTATGACTGTTCTATTTGCTTTAATTATTTGTTATAATAATACTTTGTTTTTTATCAAAAAAATTCCTATATTTTTTTGAATTTTTAAAAAAATTTAATTGTAATAACTCTTACAACTCTTAAGAATTTACTTATTAACTGCATATAAATTTTGCTATTTCTTTAATCTGTTGAACCAAAGTAATTGAAATAATAACATTAAGCTTCGATATAAAGCAAACGTATGATATTTTTAATTATATGGTTATATAGGGCAGTTTTAGTTATTTTCAGATAAACATAAAAATGTAAATATTTTCTTATAACACTTAAAATATTTTTAATAGTAATGTTTTTAATTGTTTTATGATTTTTTTCATTCATTTTTAAAATAAAATTTTGTTTTCAATCTTATGTTTTTGTCAGAGATACTCATACACAAATAGATTCCAAACTTGAGTCCTTGAAACTTGAGAGACATATGTCATTTTAAGGACTATAAGAGACAAAATCAAGGTACTGAGGAAATAATTTTGCACTAACAAGTAACAATTCAGGTTACCTCCTAAAAAGCAATAAAAAATATTCAAATCATTCTATTTTAACTTATAAAAATATATAACACAAAAAATAAAAGTCCATGTTTGTTAATTTATGAAATGTTGAAAATAAAAAGCAGATGAGTATTGCCTTTTACTGTTATACATTATATTGTTTGGAGTTTGGTCACTATACCTTATTTTTAAGAAATGAAAAACTTTTTAATTTGTATATATTTGAAAAAAATATAGGGTACTAGTATGTTAATTTGGTTTTCCAATTAGGGATGATAATTATGAGAAACTTCGATTAACCTGAAGGACAATGAATCCATGAAGAATGCATATTATATATATATATACTCTTTATTACCGAATTTTTATAAAATTTATTCTTAAACATGTTACAATTATGCGTTAAGGAAAAAAAATAAAGGCCTTAATTATAAAGGTCTTAAATGCAATCTTTTTCTATGTATAAACTGAAAATATATTTAAGACATCAAACTTAAATTAATCTGTGATATATTCTTGTATCTTTAAATTTTGAACTTTCAAAAATCAACTTTGGATAATTTGTAATTAATTAATGAAAAATTTATTTATTGCAATGTTGATTTAAAGTTTGAAATATTCTAATAAGAAAATATTTTTTTTAATGAGAAATAACTTTTCTAATAAGAAATAAATTTTCTAATAAGAAAATAAATTTTCAAATATTGATTCAATTGTTCATTACAAAAAAGACCAAGTAAAATCTTTCTGTTTTCTGAAGACTGTTTTCTTTCTGGTTCTATATTTTGTATGCTTGTTTTAATGTTATTTACAGCCTAATACTAAGAGCTTTAAAAGCAAAATTATAGTTTTCAGCTAAAATATTTTATATGATCATGAATTACTATGTTATTTTAGAATTTTAATTTTCGGTTATTCTTATAATATTTAATTCTCAATAAAATTTTTATATAGGTTGAGTACAGAGGGACCGGCAGTCATTTCAAATTTATTTAATTCTAGGGAGAATGCTTTAATAATCTTTATTCTTTCAATAATCATTTCATTAAGACTTTTATTTAATAATTTAATGAAATTATAATTAATGGTACAATAATTATTTTAAAAATTATGTTTTAATTTCTTTTTTTTTATTTCTTTTGATTTTTTAAAATAATTTGATAAAATTGGCCATTGAAAAAGTGAGACACGTTGTTGCACAAGCTTATCAGAAATTATAGATATTTCACACAACTGTGTATAATTTATTTCAAAAAGTTATACCTGTGTAAGTGTTCCATATAAGTCTGTATAAATACTTTAATTTACAATTCTTTTTGAAATACATTAATAGCTAATAGTTCAAATAATAGTTCTCTCACTCATTTATTCTTTTCTAGCTTAACACTAAGTTACTTAAACTTTATTGCTTTTCTCAGACGAGTCAAATTCTGGAGCATACAACTAAGTATCTTAGCTGTTTGTATTATTTTTCAAGACTACCATTCAATATGGGCAATCTCAAATATCCTAAAAACTACCTAGTTTGTATCCAACAATACCCAATACTATGAATGAAATGTTCATATTACGTAACATCAAAGGACACTACCACACGAAAAAAAGCTTCTGTTTTTTTTTTCTTTCTCTTGTACTTTCAAAGGAGTTTAATAATCCATTTACAAATCCGTTACAAAAAGTCTGAATGCACCAAAAAATAACTCACACTTCTTTTTTGTCTGTGACTGTTGCTGGTTCGTGCTCTTCAAGTGACTCAGCCACAAAGCGAGTGTTTCGAGAGCAGTGATTGTGTTTGATTTCGAGGCC
>JAPMOR010012700.1:9929-22031 GCA_026543865.1 Argiope aurantia | reverse complement strand
ATGACATGACATCTGATCTGTCCCCCACCCCATCATCCCTTCTAAACTCGCACCACATAAAGGAAAGGAATAAATAATGATATTTAATTTAAATAGTGTCGAATTAAGTTAAGTAAGCTTAGATCGGATAAAGTCTTTGGGGGGGATTAAAAGTATTTGTATCAAATATTTACTTTAATTTTCTTTATTAAAGACTTTTGATAAAAAAAATTATTTGATTATATTTTTTTCATTCCTCTTTCTTTAAGCTGTCAAATACGTTGCCATTTATTGATTGTCGCCGTCTGACCTTCAGAAGCGAAACACTTTTTCATGCTATGCAACGCATACTTCAACCATGCAAGTAAGGTGATATGATAAAGCTTACGCTCTCACAGATGACTGGCATAATTGCTTGAATTTATGTGTTGGATTATTATCATCTGTTTACATAAAATATTGATTTAGTTCCAAAAACTATTTTCATACGTGCCAGTTTTTAGAAATTTCTTGATGATTCTCGAACGTATGTGTTGGCTGTTGTATAAATTTTAACTTTTGTTTCGCTGCAGTAGAAAAATTGGCGCCTCAAAATCGCGCATTGTGATTTGCTAACATCTGATAATGAAATCCTTGTCCTCTGTCGCAACATCCTTATCCTGAGGACATAAGAGCCCCTGCGGGGTTCACACGACTGTCTCCAATTAACTTCTCGCCGAGCACCTCAGGAAACAGGAAATAAAATAGAGGAATTGCTAAATTCTCGTTTTTTGTATTTTGTTTTAGGTAATTTAATTAAAGTTCGCCGATGTTTTTAGATTTTCTTAATCAAAAATTATTTTGTAAAAGTATAAATTTCTAGCTGCATTGGAAGTATTTTGTTGGTTGATTAAATCTGTCAGCCTTTGAGTAAAAGAACATCAAATTCAAATCTTTTTAAGTCAGAATATGATTTTTTCCCCCTTACAGATTAATTTTTTTCGAAAAAGTTTTGATTGCGGTGAAGGTTTAAGTAATTAATTACAAGCTGGCTATATAAAATAAGTGATTTATTCATCTAACTAGGAATTAGGAAATATGTGACAAGGAAAAATGGCAAAATGCTTATAATGTATCTTTAAAAAATAACAAATATTTTTTTTCCCTAAAAAGCTATTTAGATCATAAAATTTCACTTGTATCGATAAATCTTATGCCATCTCATTGCAATTATATTGAATTTAAATTGTAGTTATTGTTTTACTTTTGATAAACAAAAACTTTTTATTAAAAAAAACCTTAAAAGAACGAAATTTTGTTTATATAGCGTTTAAATTTGTTATTTGGCGATTTTCCGATTTTAATCTAACCATAAAAGAGTTACCCCCCCCCCGCTGTCGTAGTATCCGGAGTAATCCGAATTATCGAGCGGCCGCGACTAAAATAAACCGATAACTGAGATGAACCTCTTTAGGGTGCAACTGCATGTATCCACACTTACCCCTATAGGGTTGTGACACATAGTTGTTGGTAACTCAACCCGACACCATTAATATACTGACCATGGAAGCGAGACTTACTTGCATATACCACAGCTTCTCACCTCCAAATATGAGGTGACTCCCTTTGGTATATTAATTGCATGATCTAAGGGCGAAGAATTCGAAAGCCATGGTGCAATTAAGGCTGTTGATGGGAAGATTAGGTCTGGAATTCAGTATCTAAGTCGAGGGGAGTAATTCACAGTTGGTTTAAGTATTTTGGTGCGAAAAACGAATTCACGTAGAATATCTGTCCTGCACAACGTAGCACGTTTGGAAACGAAACATGAAGAAGAGTAGTTATTTGATTCTGTTTTGCTATTGTTTTTAATTTATTGTTAAACTCTTTAAAAAATAAGATGCATGTTGAAAAATATTCTAAAGATAATCTATATATTTTGTCCCCCTACATTTAGCTATTTAGAGAATTTTTATTGAAAGCCGGTGATTTTTTAAAAAAAAGTTAATAAGAAAGTTTCATAAAAACTCATGTGATATCTCCAGTATTTATACAAATATGAAAAATGAAGAAATTTGTTGTGAATTTGGAATATTTATCAAAGAAATTACTCGAAACGTTTTTCCTTTGATCTAAACTTGATTTAAACTTAAGTTTACTATGTTGTGAACCTATGCTTAATTTACCATAGAATATTAACAATTTTTATTAACTGTTGGAATTGCAATTTCCATAATTTTATTATTAAAATAGTCCTCCAAGTTGGAAAAACCACTGAGAGGAGTATCTATTTATAAAATTGAATATCCGTTTTGTTTGAACTTTGCATGATTCCACACTTCTTTACGCAATTGAGCAACATTATGCACGCTTGCTGTTTGACGCCTAGAAGGATTAATGGAGCTATTAAAACTTTGCTACACCTTAAAAGAGATGAAATGGATATAGAAGAGTTCTAAGTTTTTCCGCCATATCTTCGAAATATACCATAGTACAAAAATTATTCTTAAACTATCTTAAAATTCGAAACATTACCTTTTTTTTGTGATGTAAATTTCATTTCCGATGAACTATTTTTCTAATTTTGGCTATTTTTTCAAAATTAATTTAAACGCATTTTATAATAATGTTTTTTTATTTATTTATTAGGGATTATTTTATATATAAACTGCTATTCAAAATAGGGTTGAAGATTCTAAAACATCTTAAGGGATTGAATAATAAAAGAATGCAAAAATTCTCCGACTTAAAATATGGTAAGTATTTTGATGTCGAACATATGGAGGGCTTAAAGGCTAATCTCAAAATAGATCAAGTATTTGTGTTGTTATAACAAACCAATGACATAACCGAAGTAAGAATTAGTAGCTTTAGCTTTACTGAAGGCTGTTTCGGTTTGAATAAGAGTAATTTTTGTATCTTTCAACCCTAGATATTGATAGAATAATTCCTATGCACCTTTTAATGTCAAGTTAACGGAATCTGTCAGCACAGCGTATACCTTTTGATAACCTTTTAATAGAAAGGTCGATCAACTGGAGTGGAAGACGGATCATTGTTGTGTGTGTAGAAGATGATGATGATAGATCAAGAAAAATAATCGCGAGTTGACCCCAAACAAAAGTGAACCCGACATCCTGAAGAATCCATTTCATTGAAAAGTGATCTCCTTTTTCCATTGGCCTGGTTCTTTTCTCTCTGCGACAGTTTTCTTTTGTCACCCTGCTGGTTCCGGCCCAGAAATTCCTCAATCCGTGAGAATTAGCATCGATTCGATGGACGCTCGCTATTTCGCCCTCTGGATATGATTTTTTTTTTTTCTTTCTTCCATATGCCTTTCACTTTCTGATTGCGAGAAAAAGCAACCGTATCTCTATGTTGTTAGGTCGCGTTATTTGGATTAGTGGAAATTTTTTTCTAATATATTGTAATAGGAAATCGCTTGGATTTTGTACCTTCAGGGGGTGTTCTGTGTAATCAATTTTGATTTCAAGGATTGGCTAATCGTGGAGTATTTGCTGCTAACTGAACAGGTAAGTGGAAAGATTTCTTTCTGTCGTTGAGATATCGTTAGGTAATTGTTTAAGGTTCACTGACAAAGCGATATGTTCATGTTTGATGTGTTATCGAAACGTTTAATTTGTTTGGAAATATACAATATTCCTTCTGTGAGACTCTTATTGCAATCTTTACGATATTAAGCTGTAACAAAATTGCTCTTCCAGAGCGATGCCTCTTTCAGATGTCTTAACAATGTTTAGAATTCGTTATATTTGTTTGGATATCGGACTCTTTAATATGCTAAATTAACAGTTCTTGAAAACTGCCTTGGATGTTTTATTCAGTCTTGAACAATTATACTATCTTAAATATTCTTGAATAATGTCTCGGAGGTTTTATTCAGTTTTGAACAATTAAATTATCTTAAAAATTCTTGAAAACTGCCTCGAAAGTTTTATTTAGTCTTGAACAATTAAATTATCTTACAAGTTCTTAACTGCCTGGAGGTTTTATTCAGTCTTGAACCATTAAAAGTTTCTGAAAAATGTCTCGGAGGTTTTATTCGGTCTTGAACAATTATTTTATTTTAAAAGTTCTTGACAAATGTCAAGGAGGTTTTATTCAATTTTGAGCAATTAAATTATCTTTAAAGTTTGTGATAATTAATTAATCGTAATTTTTTTATCCTATTCGCTTTTGTTGACGTTTTGTGATGTTTCGCCATAGTTCTGTGTCATTTCTTTAATATCTAAAAGAGGAAACCAAAATAAAATTGATTTTTATAATTAATTTTTCGAAATAGAATTTTTTTTTAAAGTTGTTGATAAAGATTAAGTTGTGTGTTTTTTTAAAAGTTGTTGTAAATAAAAGAGATTGTGTAGAATCAGTTCTTGATTTTTCGAAGCCCGTATGATGTTTTCAATCTCAGTTCGAAGAAAATCCAAAACATTGGCCACCTAACTATAAAGCTAGGTGTATACCTTGGGAATAAGTATTCCATTCAACTTCTATCCAACCGGATCTATGTGTCCCCCAGCTATCGTCTGTGCAAATAGTGGTGGATGAAGAAGAGGGACCGTGAAGAATACAACCTCCCTCCCTTCACTCGCCTAACGCTTCACCAACCACATATAAGAGGGGTTTAATGGGAGGGGGATGATGGCATATTCCGTAATGGCGTATGCGTGTGTTAATTGTATTGTATATTAACTGTTAGCAATCATCCTATTTCTATCTCTCTTTTTTATTTTTGGTGCTTCCATACGGACTTGTTGCATAGAGTTGTCTAACCAGTATCTCTTTTCACATTGCAACTTGAATCATTTTGGAGGTAAAAAGTCACGATGCCATTTCCTTATTTTATTATCGTGTGATAGAAATTGAATTGTTGAATCATATTCGACAATTTTTATATTGTTATAATATGAAATATATTTCTTCAGTAGATGCTCAAATAATAATTTACCAATTAAAGATTTCTTTCCGATTAAATCATGAAGCATTTAATTTTTTTAACTAAATACAAACAATTTAAAAAAGATAGAGAATATAAATACTTTATTTTCATGTTATTGATTTTACTCCATATGCATTTATTTTTAAAGTGCAAACGATTTTATTCTAATTGTTATATCAAAGTATGTATTAATTTTTTCATAATTAAAATAGTAAAATTAAGCTCATTCAGTAGAAAAATAGTTTAATGTAATAAAAAAACAAATCATGTTATTCATATTAAAGAAACAGATGGTTTTAAATAAGTAGAAAGAACATAACCATTTTTTTATTGGTTGCGACAGCCATGACGTCAGTCTAGTGTCAGAACAAAGCCCGCGCTTTCAGAACCGCACGATTCAACCTACTCGCTTGCTCGTGATGAACGAAATGGGAAATTCGTGGAAATCTGGCAAAAGCTTACATCGTTATGGGGCAGGTGGCGGCGATACCAGTTCAGTTAGATGATATTCGAGTTTGTTTTTGTCCGTGGTTTCTTTTTCTTTTTCCCTGGATGTTCTGACATAGGGTCAGATAACAGTGTTGTTAATATTTCGTCGATGTCTTTTTTTTATGTAGTTCTTGCCTTTCTTTTTCTAAATATAGGATAAAATAGCTGATTTTGCTAGTGTTACTTTTTTTTCTCCTCTCATGCAAAACATTTCATTGTATCGGGCACGTTTTTTTAACACATGTAGGAAAAAGAGTTTATTGTGAGGTAAATGGCATTATTATTTTCATGGGTCGTGTGTTGTCTGTAGTTTTTCTTTTTTAAAGTCATTATTGATATTGAGTAGGTTATTTTGGTTTTATATATAGCCTTTTGCAACTGTTATATATATGATTATAGTCGTTTGGTTATGGTTTATAAAAAATAGTTTCAAATTTATGGTTGTTTTTGAAGTTTCGCAGTAATTGTTATATAAATTTATTTGTACCTTGATCATACTAATAGATTTTTTAATAGTGGAAAGTTAATTTGCCTTTCTGCTGAAATATTTTGAGTGAAATCATTGGTTTTTTTAAATTTAAAAATATAATTATTTGAATTTGAGGATTGTTATTGATTTGAATGTTAGTAAAAAAAATAAGCATCAGAATGTAAAAATGACTCATAAAATGTATTAAATTGGGCATTTTTTTAAATGCTGTTGTAAGCTTAAATATAGTTGCCGTTTCCATTACCTTTCATCGAATTTATTCTTTGCCAATCAATTTCATTTATTTTTAATATAATTTAAATCGAATACCATGTATTTCGGAATTCTTCAAGAATTATATTTTTACTTTTTAATCTTAAATTCTGGAAACAGTGGCAAATAATGAACTTTCTCTGTGAAACTGATTTGTTCCCAAATTGTTAAGTGTAACCAAAAAATAATTTACTCTTTATAATTATGATACAAAGAACTTAATTTACTTCATTGCCATTGATTAATTATAACTTAATATTCTTATTCATTAAATGTAACTTTTGTTTTCTTACGATTCTTTTTGTCTGTTTGATTTTTTTTTCTTCTTTTGGAATGTGTTTGGTGAGAAGAGAGAATTTTAAGAAGGGTGGGCGGAGAACACATGGATTCCAAAGCTCACGGCGTGATGTAAAGAATAAGGTTTCATACTGCTTATTATATAAATTTGTACATTTGCAATATTTTGTACAATAAACATTTCTTACAGTCCAGTACAGTTACAGTTAATTCGGCTGATCTATTATCGGCCATGTTTGTGTTACTGTGATTTCATTCCGTGACGCTATGATAAATGTTTTATCTGTATTTTCTTGTTCTTTTCAATGAAATTAATATCATTGAATCTTAACTACTTAATTCACAAATCTACTGATTCTGCAATTAATAAAGCTAAATTGTTCGATGTATCCGTTGTGTAAATCACGGTGTTTAAAAAAAAAGTTTAGATATTATGAAATGTATGACGAATTTCTTCCTGATGTCGTAGAATCAAAACAATGCGGGAAACAATCATTTTATGTCATTTTCTTTGAATAACAAAGTATATTGCTCATGATTCTATTTCATTGTATTTGTACATCTGGTAAAAGGAGTCGCAATTTTTTTTCTTCTTTCTTTGGGAATGTTTTCATTTTTAATCATTCTGGAAAATATAATAAGAAATTATGATATATAAATTTGTTTTGTTTTTTAATATTGCTTGAAATTCTTTTAAATTAAATTTGAAATCCATTTTTTAGGTGTGTTTTGATTTTTGTTTTCAAAATTAGAGGCCGACATTCGAGTTCTAGATAGTGTTCTTCGCTGAGTACTTACCTTGAACTGGACTTTCGGATTTGAAATATCCGATTTTTGCTGCTGTATTGCTAATAAAATACATAATTTATTTTCACTTCTATATTCTGATTTCCGGTAAATAGGCTGAATTAATTGTTGTGTTTGTTGAAATAACTGCCCAGAATCATTTCAACAAATTTATATAAAATTATTAGCAGAATTTTATATTCGTCTTACATTTTGATCTTTTTTGTATTAAAATTTATAACGTTCATTTAAATGATTATATTTTTATAGTAATATTTTGTGTAATTTTATAATTTTTCTTTGAAAATGTTTTTACAATGATGTTTACTGAAACTAATCTAGCAATGGCAATTCAACCATTTGAATATTTCTTATACTTTATATTTTTGAATAGTCGTTACAATCAATAGAAACCTGATTTTTTGCTATTTAATGTGGAAATATTTGTAAATGTTTCACTCTTATCATATCTGTCAACAGTTTTAAGTACTAAAAATTGGACCAAAATCGTATTAAAAAAAGAAGCTGATTTTCCATGAATTGCATTGTTTATTTCGAAGTTTTATTCCAAACTAATATGTGACGCATATTGAACTGTTTATTGATTAAAATTGCTTAGGGTTTTGTTAAAATTTTTACTTTTAAACGAATTTCTTAATTTTTTTAACATTTTTTTATTATAACTATTATTTCCTTATTTAGCAAAATTATTTGCTTCTTATTTTTCATTTATTAATCATTTATTAAAATCGTTACGTAGCAGTATTAAATCGTTATGGTCATTTTTGATTTAAAAGTTATCATTTCTCTTGTTTTTCTATTTATAGCTGTTTAGAAACATTTTTTTCTCAATTCAAATCTTTGGATAAATTGAATTTTTATTGTACTGTCATTAGCTTCAAAATGACCGACTTAATAATAAACCAGGCAATGACATACTGATAATTTGGATCTATAAAGCTGAGCCAACAGTCAACATCCTTAAAGATATTCCCTTGAAATCTTTGCCGTTCAATTTTGAAGAAAAGGCCAAACGAAATTAGCATACTATGTCTCCCCTTTCATTTCGAACTATTCTACTGCAAGCGATATAAACCGGAGACGGCTCCTTCTCTGCACAATACAAGGGGGAGGACCGAGGGGTCTTCCATTTAGCTCACCTGTCCTTTGACATTCTTATGTGAACCACGCCAGAGAAAGGAATACGAAGAATGACCTGCCTCCTTTGTAGTGAGGAGGGTCCCAGCAAACGATTTGAGGAAGAAAACGCGATTCTTCTACAGCCCCCCTCTTCTGCGGGGGGGAGTACTTCCGGTAGAAGCCTCACCACCTGTCGTCCCTTTGGTGCAAAAGCAGACATTTTTCTCATTTCGGAGTTGTCGGTGACCTTGATTTGTTGGTTGGTGCGCGAGGAATCTTTATCGTTTGGTTTTGAGAATGTGGGAACGGTTGAAGTGAAAGGAAGTGCCGTGTGTAGACCAGACCCCTTTGGATAAAAATCGCTGGGATACGTCTCCAACAGGTAAGTGTTGTGTTGTTTGATTGTATGAGTCATCATGTTTGGTTTCTCTAAAGATTTGCTTCGTTGTACTTGAGGATTAGTTAATTGGTTTTCAACTTTTATGTCCTGTTATTTATTCTAAGATTTCTTCGTAAAAGAAAAAAAAAGTTTCGAAAACATGTTATTTTTAAAGTAGCATACTATCGAAAAGATTAAACATTTTATGAAAATGATTGATATGGTCATTTAATATTCTTTTCAATACTTTGATTAATGGCAGCGATTGTAAACAATAGACAAGGTTTGGGATTTATACCGTTCTATTTTCATTTAGTATCTAATAAAACATTTTGAAACACACATGGAGTTATAATCATAATTAGAAAAAAGTTTTTAAAAAAATCTTTGGTACTGAAGCTTGTTATGAAAAAATTGTTATTCATTTAATAACTATCAGTGTTTCTGAATTTGATCTTTGGCAACAAGGGCAATAAGCCTGCTATTTAGGGAATATAATGATGCCACCGGTTTATATATAATTACCTTCATTTAATTCTTTATATGAGTTAGGATTTCTAACATTTACCTGATTTTGGGAAATAATATCATTAGTAAATGTGTACGTTTCCATTTGAAATGTGATCGATTGAAAATTTAATATCAATTCAAGCAAAAACATGAATAAAACATTTCTTTTTGAAATTTTTTCATTTTCAAATGCATTTTTTTATTATTCAATTAACGACGCTAATTTTATTGGGGGAAAAATGTTGGAATAATTAGTAGATATTGAAAATCGTTTGGCGTTTCGTATTCGTACAGAGTTTATTCTGAAATTTTTGGAATACTTTTAATTCTTCTTGTTTATTTATTTATTTTGCCAGTAACAGTCGAACAAAGGAATATTTTGTTATTTATTTAGTTGAAAGGAAAAAAAGAATTTTTTCTAATGAATTTCATTGCTTTCTTTGGAGTATTGTTAGCATCTTATGTTTACATGTTTTTCATAGATGATAATGAGAGGATGATGAAGAAGGCGATCGGTAGATTTTAACGCACAAAATAGTTATTATTATTTTTTTTAATGTGCTGTAGAATAATCTGACATTCTGTTATTTTTCTATTTAATATAATTACAAATATTAGTTTGGTGAATTGCGATTTTTTTTCTAATTTTTCTGTTTGTTAACTATGATGACAAATGCAATTATTTTATTTATTTCGTTCTTAAGGTTACGATACCTTCAGTGAATTTAGTTTAAGCTGGTTTTTCTTGTATATTACAAAATTATTCTAGTCTTACGTTAGAGTAGTTTTTCTTCAAAGTTCAGAACATTATTCTTGCTACTGAAAGGTTCTTCGGCGTGATTGGTTGGTGTCCTTGGGCAAATACCCCTTTGTACTACTGGTCAAAGCGCCATTGCTCTTTCATCACCTGCAGTGCGAACTTGAAAAAGTGTTTGTTTGGTTCAGTTAGTCTGTTCAACTAAAAAACATCTGTTTTATAGTTTTATTTTATAAGACATCGAGTGTGTCTTCACAGAATTGGTAGATACTCGAAGTAACAAGATAAATAATCTGTAAAAATTGCTAAAAATAACTATTAGTATAAAAATAACCTGTATGTATAAATTAGCTTATTTATAGGGATAAAAGGTTACATATCTGCCAGTTGCTATACGTAATTAAAATAACTCTGCCTTATATATTTTGACTTCAAGAATCCTAAGTTATTGATTGGATTACATTCGAACAGAATATGCAATTATTTTTTTTTCCTAATGTATGCAAGTTCGATCCCCTATTGTTGTTACCAAATATTGTTTCGCATGATCTTATTGATTAGAAGTCACGTGTATTAGTAGATGGTAGAAGTGTCAGCGTTTACATTTCTCTTAGCTGTTCTTATTAAATGTCTCAGTTTAGCTGCAATTGTTCCGATTTTAGAACTCGCCTGGAAGCCCTAGTTATCTTTGTTACTGTAAATTGTTTAACTCATTGAGTCTTCTTCAAACGCGTTAAATTTTATATTGCTGGCGAATTCGCATGTAGCCTCTGTGCTATTTGAACTTCTACTGCTGTTGAACCCTGGTAAGATATAAAATCAATTAGTCCGCAATTTAAATATCTATAAAGTGAACAAGGAAATAAGTTTCTGGGGTTAAAAAAATAAAATAGAAACAACAGCCATTACAAGTAAAAAATTTATTATTATGAGTATTTTCTTTTAGAATGGATTACGTGAACATAAAAATTATGTCCTAAGAAATATGACTGGTTAGAATCTTCATATAAAAATTAGAAATGCTTTGTTTTTGTTATTTTATTCTGGTATGAACAATGACTATACAATAATTTAATTGTTGAGCATCATATTTTATTAGTCCCGGTTTTGAAAAAAAAAAATGAATTCAAGCAAGATGAATGGTTAATGAATAGAGTGTTGAGTTATCTTGCAAACATGATAGTTCTTACGATGCAATTATAAAAAAAGTTAAGAGTAGCGGCTTGTCCATTGAACGCATCTGCATTATTCCATATTATCTTTATTTATTTACCCACTTTATAATGTAACACATATCGACTTACCTTTGTAATAATGTTCTTGAACGAATGCATTTTAGGCTGTTCGTTATTGAATTACCTACTTTATAATGTAACACATATCGACTTGCCTTTGTAATAATTTCTTACTTACTTTCTTTCTTCGACTTACCTTTGTAATAATGTTTTTGAACGAATGCATTTACTTTCTTGAATAAAACGGAGACTGTATGATCGCCAAAGAACAAATAAATAAAAACGGCCAGCATCTGCATATTTCATTAACTTTTCTGAGTTATAAAAGAACACACTCTGTCTCTATGAACATATCTCGGAATTATTATAAGCTAGATGGATTAACAGAATTTAAGAAATATCTTCTATATTAGGATGGATTATGAGTTGGCAAATATCACCACTAATAATAGAACATTACAAATATTCGATTTAACTGATCTTCATCATTTTGTAAAATGTCTCATCCTTAAATCGATTCTTACCCTTTGTCAAATCAAGTTTAGTGTAAATATAAGCAGCGTACTGTGTTTATACGCTCTTTCTGGAATTTTCAATGAACATTTCGTTGAACTTGTGTGGGCAAATGTATTATATAGAACCACATGCAGCATTTCGCACTTTAGTGCTGTTATACATTAATCGGTATGGGAAAAAATGGTCTCATTCTGATGAGGACTTGAAACATCTACAGGGTGTTTCAGTGAACCGTTTCAGAACTTCTGAGGGGTAGGGTACATCCTGAAAACTCGAAATCATATAGCATTGTGGGGTCGGAAATGCTTTCCTGAAGCGGTGTTGCACACAGAAGCA